>CAUYUJ010021126.1:502500-510000 GCA_963575745.1 Prorocentrum cordatum | reverse complement strand
TAGTAGTAGTAGTGGTCGTAGTAGTAGTAATAGTAGTAGCAACAATACTAGCCGTAGTAGTCGTAGTAGTAGTCGTCGTCGCAGTAGTGGTACTACTACTAGTAGACAGAGTCGTCGGAGGAGTAGCAGTAATTGTAGTAGTCGTAGTCGTGGTAGTACTAGTAATCGTAGCGGCAACCTTAGTCGTAAAAGTAGTCGTACTAGTACTAATACTAGTACTAGTAGTAGTAGTAGTAGTAGTAGTAGTAATAGTAGTAGTAGTCGTAGTAGTAGTAGTAGTAGTAGTAGTAGTAGTAGTAGTAGTAGTAGTAATAGTGGTAGTAGCAGGCGCAATGAGACTCGTCGTCGCCGTCGCAGTAGTCGTAGTAATAGTACGAGTCGTAGAAATAGACGTCGAGGTAGTAGCCGTAATCGTAGTAGTAGTAGTAGTAGTAGTAGTAGTAGTGGTAGTAGTAGTAGTAGTAGTAGTAGTCGTAGTAGTAGTAGTAGTAGTAGTAGTAGTAGTAGTAGGTAGTAGGTAGTAGGTAGTAGGTAGTCGGTAGTCGGTAGTAGGTAGTAGGTAGTAGGTAGTAGGAGTAGTAGTAGTAGTGGTAGTAGTATTAGTAGTAGTAGTAGTAGCAGCAGTAACAGTGGTACTATTAGTAGTAGTAGTAGTAGTAGTAGTAGTAGTAGTAGTAGTAGTAGTAGTAGTATAGTAGTAGTAGTAGTAGTAGTAGTAGTAGTAGTAGTAGTAGTAGTAGTAATAGTAGTAGTAGTAATATTTTGGGCACCGGTAGTATCACTAGTAATCGCAATCGCTTTATGATTATTTTAAATTAGTAGTAGTGGTAGTAGTAGTAGTAGTAGTAGTAGTAGTAGTAGAAGTAGAAGTAGTAGTAGTAGTAGTAGTAGTAGTAGTAGTAGTCGTAGTAGTAGTAGTAATCACCGTAGTAGTAATAGTAGTAATCGTCGTAGTACTAATGGTAGTCGTAAAAGTAGTCGCAGTACTGGTGGTAGTGGTAGTGGTAGTGGTAGTAGTAACAACCATATTAGTACTGCTATAGGATTCCGACAGGGAGTTCAACAACAACAGCCCATCTTTCAGGAACATCGAAGCGGTATGTCCCCCTGGCCACAAATTCCAACATTCATGCCGGTCGTCCAAAAGGACAGGGGAAAGTAAGTCGTTCCGAAACAACAGCGGTCGCGTTTGCAGACCTGGGCCTGCGCGTGAATCTGAGCATTGCAATCGGGGGCACGGGTGGCGCTCTTGCGTCATCCTTAGGACTTTCTGGCTGGGCGCTGCTTCAGATAACACGGGTACTGTATGAGTTGTGTGTGGTGTTGGGGCCCAGCTATCGCGCCTGTGCCGACTGCTTCATGGCGTCGCGAGGGCTTGCGCCTGCCTGTGGAGAACGCCCAGGCTCGGCAGGTTCTCTTCGGCCCCTGCGGGGGCTCGGCGAACGCGCCTGGCCTGACTGCCTCGTTGCGTCGCGAGGGCTTCCGCCCGCCTGAGGAGGTCTGCCCTCGGCAGGTGCTCTGAAGATGTTGCGGGCGCTCTGCGATCGTGCCTCGACGAAGGGCTTCATGGCGTCGTCCTGCTTGAGCGCGGCCCAATCCACCCTGTGCAGGGCCTCCTCCCACTTGAGCAACTCCTGGGCCACCTGCCGCGCTTGGCGCAAACCCTGGGTTTCCATCTTGGCCAGCATCCTTGGGCCCGCCGCTGCGGTCGCCACGTGAAGCTGGATCTTCGACATCCCGCCGCCCTGCTGGTCCTGCTGGCCGCAGAGTTGCATCTCGAAGCCACCGTCATGGATGTCTATGCTCCCCACGCTCGCGAGGCGTAGGCTATTGACGTCCGCAGCCTGGCCGTGCGACCAGATGAAACGATCTGGCAGCAATGCGCAGTAAACCTCATCTCCACTGACGCCGAAACCCTGCATGGTCAGCGGCCCGCTGGCCAGGACGCCCTCTGTGCCGATAGCCTGCATCCAGGGCGGCTCCATCGACCTCGGGGACCGCGAGGGCGCTGGCGGCTGCCGCGGGGCAGCCTGGGCAGCCGCCGACGAAGGCCTCGCCGACGCCTTCGGCTCACTCTTCCTGGGCGACTGCTGTGGTGTCACTGACCTCGAGGTTGCCCTCGCCGACGCCGCAGGCGCCGCAGCTGAGACCCGCGAGGCCTGCCGTGAGACCGGCGAGACTCGCCGCTGGGATGATGTCGACGCCCTGGCTGGCCTCGCCGCGGACGCCTCTTCAGGTGGGGCCGCCTGCCGCCGAGACGCTCGGCGCTCGGAAGCTGTGGGGATGCCCCGCGACGCGACCGATGGCCGCGCGGGCTTCTTCTCCGCCGATGGCGGGCTGTCTGCCAGGCCCTCGCGGGCCCCGCCCCGCCCGTCGGCCGATAGCGACTGCTCCGCCACCACGCTCGTTCGGTGCGCTCTGGTGGCCGAATTCGTCTGCTGCTTCATGATGTCCCTGGCCCTCTCCACGCATGGTTCGAAGTCCAGGTCCTCAAGCAAATCGAACAAAGACTGCTTCTTACCCTCGAAGACGACAGCGGGGTCCTGCATCCACTCCTTGACCGTGCTCTGGCCCAGGCCTGCCGCGGATAGCGCCTTGCCCAGAGGATCCTCAGACACACTCGCGGAGAGCCAATTCGCCTTCTCCGCAAGGCCTTCGAACGGGCTGGCTGACGCGTGAACGGCATTGTCCGAGGTGTCGGGCTCTGCGCAAAGGCCGAGGGCCTCCCACTGCTGGAAGATGGCGTTCCGCACGGAGCCAGCAGCAGCCTCCTTCGGATTGGTGGCCCCGATGACCTCGGCCCTGAACTTTTCCCAAGGCAGCGATGCGGGGTCCCACGCAACCTCGAAATACTGGATGCACGTGCCGGCCGCCGTGAACTTCGCGCGCATGCCCTCGTAGAAGCCGTTGACTACGTAGACGCCCTGCACCTTCGCCACGTAGAAGCCCCCTCCGAACTTGAGCTGGTCGACCCCGCGCGTGGTTTTGCCGCACTCCTCGCTCAGCTTGAGGGGATCCATGCCCAACTTGCTGGCTGCACCCCTCGCATTGAAGACCAGGTGCTGGGCCACTGCGCTCTCCCATGTGATGCCGAACAGCTTCTCGAAATTCGCCGACCCATGCTTGCCGAAAGGTGGTAAGACGCGTGAGATGTTCGGCTGTCCCCCGTGGCCGCTGGAGCCCCTGCCCAAACATCCAATTCGAACGCGGTGAAGTGGGAGGGGAAGCGCGAACTCGCCAGCGCTCTTCTGGGCCCAGATCCTCCCAATCCACTTTCGGACGACACCAGTATGCCCAAGATGCGTTCCAAGATGGCCCTGGAATTACACCAACACGGCCATCAAGCCCCAAGGAGGAACCCAAGGGCCCTGACATAGCAGAAGAAGTCCGGAAGAGGCCCCGAGGGAGAGCCCAAACACCCAAAACCATATTGTTTGAGATCTCGCCTTAACGCTTCCATGCGGTTCCGAAGCGCCCCTGATGGCCCCAGAAACTCCTGACGTGTCCAAGATGATGTCCATATTGCATGGATAATAAGAACATATCAGATTGCATCCCATCGTGCAGAGAGAACCTACCATGGCGCCTGTGAGGTCGTTCTGTGTAAGCGCATGGGCGTCCGATGGACGGCCTGCGCCTGAGTGAGGTCATTGAGCGTTGGGGGCCATGCCAACGGTCCTTCTTATGAGAGCAACGTGATATCGCACACGAAGTATGTGCTACTCCGTAAGTCATGTGTGCGTCCCGAGCCAATGTGATGTCATGACCGATAGCAATTATGCGCATCATTCGTTACATAACCCCCTGTTGCCAACAAATAAAATGATTTTTGAACATCGTCTGGCCTTCAAGGCGGCCCCAACACTTGCTCCAATACGGCTTCAACCTTGCCCCACTACGGCCCCAAATACTCCCCCCACACGGGCCCAATAACCCAACAACCTCCGCAGGCCGCCAATGTTGTCGTGGGAGGCCCCTGAAAGAGTCCCACGTGACCCTCCCAAAAACCCTGACGTCCGCACGAGGGTTAAACGATACTCCCAACTGTTCGGCCACACATGTCCAGACCATACCTTCCATGATACCTTCCAACATTCGCTAGTCGGGATCTTAGTGCTGTTTTTGTTTCATGGGAAGCCTGCCGTACTCAGCTCTCGCCATGTGGGCCTACAAGTTTCAGCACACCAAACACACCGATTGACAATTTGAAGCTCATGCTTTCGCCGCCTCCTCCATTGCTTGAAGTACAATCCTTCTGCGCATCTCCGCTCTGCATCCTTCGTCTCCACAACATCGCCCTGCTGCAAAGGATCCCGAACGGGAACTAGGCTACTACAACACACCTGGACACAGGCCACCAATAGACACGAAGAAAGAGAACCAACCAATGAGGACGCAGTCACCGCAACTTCCCACCATCCCGCCCGCTCTCCCCTATCCCCTTGCATTGCTGTCTCTCCTGGGTATACCGCTCGTTGTCGTCCTCCTGCGCTTTACCCTACTCGGGCAACCCGCAGCCCAGACTACATTCGCCCTGTCTACCTCCATGGATCGACGGGATGACGTAAGCCTCTTGAATCAGCCTTGGGCCCGGGCTGGACGACCAGGTCACACGGCCTGGTCTTGAGAGCCCTCGCAGCGATGGCCCCGTAGTGGATGTCGATGAGACCCTTCTGATCTATGGTTTCCGCATCGATGCGGCCACTTCTCACAATGCTTACGCCGCGATCATGCAACATGCTCTCTACTAGGCCGTGCACGCGTGGAAAGACAGCATGTGGCTTGATGAACACGATGGCACTATTTCTGGGAGCGTCAGAATCCTTCTCCCTCTCCTGGGCAGCCTTCCCCACCTCCAAGCTCCTCGAGCTCGTGGGCTCGGGCTCCATCGCGTCCATCTCATGCTTTGCCGGGGCGAGGTCCCCAACCATCGGGCCCGCTTCTCCCACGAGCTGGTAGTCTTTCGCCAGCGAGGGCTTGAGCTGCCTGCGCAGAGCGCTGTGCCACTGGGGCAGCTCAGCCGCGGCGCCTTTGAAATCCAAGGGCGCCTGCGGAACCCCTTCGCTCTCGGTCATGACCGTGAAGCCGTCGCTGTGCTCCTTCAAGCTGATGACCTGGCTCATGTCGAATACTTTGCCACGAAACTCCGCCCCTGAGGCGAAATCTGCCCCGTTGGCGAAGTACACCATGCGGTCAACATAGAGGGCGAAATCCGCCACCGTGACCCCTGGCTCGTCGAGGCATGCAAGAATGCTGTCTGGTAGGATTCTGTAAATCTCCGACAATTCCCCCCCTGGACCGCCCAATTGATAAAAGATCCCTCTGGGCTGCAGACGTATATCGCGCGACTCTCTGAACCTAATCGCGACTCCCGTCCTCCGGTCGCAACCGACCTCGAGTGCATCGCGCGCGTTCCCCCTCCTGGATCTCCCCAATTGATAACAAATCCGAACTCGCCGTCCATCGCGCGACTCTATGCGTCCAAGCGCGCTTTCCGTCATGCTGCCTGGTACTCGTAGGATCCTGTAAGTCTTCAAGAGGCTCCTCCCTTCGGGCAACGCCTGCCTGCGCACAGCCCCCCTCTCGAGGCTCCCTGGGCGGCCCGACGCCCCTGGGATGCCCCAGGTTCCAAGGTGCCCAGGATGACCACCAGGGCCGCCCAACATGCGTCCCACCGCCCACAATCCGTGTAAAAAGGACGCGCGATAAAGATGCAGGGGCCTTGGAAGGCCGTGTCGACACTTTGCGAGCGGGGCGCGGCCAGCGAAAGCGGCCAAGGATGGGCCGAAGGGGCCAGGGTGCAAGGGCAGCCTTGAAACACTGCTCATCCTTGCTATGCGGGTCGACTGCAATACTGCCTCAACGTGCGCCCCATCGCCCACAACAATACTCCAAGCGGCGCCAAATGGGCCCCAAGAGGCGTCCCAGGCATCAAAAAGAGATTCACAAGACAAGCCCACCACGACGGCCCCACAGATGCCCAAGAGAATCCCAGGACGGCCCAATTGAGCCTCACGAGGGCCCTCTCAGGGAATACAGGCGAGCGGCGTCACGCGTCATGGCCTCCTGAGCGGTGCCCGAACCGCCCGCGCACACAGCGCTGCGCTGGCACGGTGGCGGAGCTTGCCGCAAGCAGCCGGATACCTGGCGGGTTCCAGAAACCCCGAACCGACAAAAGCCTGCCATCTCTTGGGAGGCCGATTTAACTGCTGGCGGCTTCCGCCGGCGGAGCCGGCCTCGCTTTACTTCCGCCAGCTTCCGCAGGCCTCCCGCCGAGGAAGAGATGCCGACCCCTGCGATCCTCGAAGGCGAGGCCCTTTCTGGAACGCCCCACCTGGTGTGGGCCTTCCCCTTCCTCGTGACCTCGAGATTGCCGTGGCAGAGAGCGGCGTCGCCCGCGGCCTCCTCCGCCTCGGCGCCAGTGGCGGCTGTGCCGCTCTCCTCCCCGGCCCTCTTCTCGTCCTCCTCGGACTCTTCCTCCTCCTCCTCGTCGTCCTCGCACCCCAGCATCCTGAACTGCCGCTCCTACCAGAAGAGCAAGACGGCATAAGCATAAACTTCGATGCTCCGCGCGGACTTCTTGGATCGGCGATGGGCCCCCCCTGGCGGCGCCTCCAGCGCCGCCCCTGGCGCGCTCTGCGCGCCAGGGAGGGGAGGCCAGCACAGGTACAAGAAATCCACGCGGAGCACCGAAAGTTTATGTTTATGCAGCTGTTTCTTCTCCGAGCTCCAGCTCCCTCACCCACGGGCTTAGATCGGCGCTCTGCCCCTCCACGGGGACGAACTCGATCGTCCTTCCGTCGACCTCTATCTGGAACGAGTCGTCGAGCGCCTTGAGGCTGGTGATGTGCTCGATGTTGACCCTGCCGCGCGGCTCCGCGCCATCGTCGAAAGCTTGCTGGTCGATGTAATAGTTCATGATTGTACGGGCCCCAATAACATACACCACCACCTCCAATCCCCATTCCCCTTTTCCCTCCTCTTCCTCCGTTCTTTCCTGGGAGAGGGAGGAAAACAAGGAGGCGGTGGTGTACAGTCAACCGTTATCACAAGGACTCACGGTAAGGATGCAAGAGCCTTGGAAGGCCCTGTCGACACTGTGCGGGCGTCTCGCGGCGATCGAAAGCGGCCAAGGATGGGCCGAAGGGGAAGGATTCAAGGGTAACCTTGGAACGTCGCTTATCCTTACGATGCGGGTTGATTGTATCTATTTTGGGCCCCGTAGAGGAACCCATGCTCGTAGATGACGAAGTACCTCTGATCGACGCAACGCTTTTTCTTGATGCCCAGCAGCCCCTGGCACGCGATGCGCCTCGGCGGCGGCACCTCAGGCGACCCCTCCCTCCTGCCTGGCCCCCCTGTCCCTCGCCCACCTCCCTCGCCTCTCGCACCTCGTCCCTAGAGGGGCCCAAGGACACAAATAAATAGACACACATCCCAGGATTCCCCATATTTCCAGTTCGTCTTCCCCCCACTTCCCATATTTTCTTTATTTTCCTG
>CAUYUJ010021126.1:452500-495000 GCA_963575745.1 Prorocentrum cordatum | reverse complement strand
GCCCCTTTCGGCTGTCCCAAGCCCCTCTTGGCATGTCATGGTAGCTGAGCCGTCTTGGGGCCCTCATGGAGCCCTCTCCGACCATGTAGGGATCCTCTGGTGGCTCCCTCGGGCCCCCTGGGGACTCTCTCGGGCTGTTTTGGAGCTCTCTTGTGCTGCTCGACGCTCTCTTGAGGCTGTCTAGGAGCCCTCTTGGGGGCATCGTGGACCGTGTGGCGGCGATTTGGGGAGCCCTTGGGGCCGACATGGCCGCCGATGAAACATAAGAAACGAACATCATAGAAATGTACGTTTTTCCATGAGACATGCTATTTTTTGGCAACCGGGAGCCTTCCCAGCGGCCTCCTAGACCGTCTTCAGGGAGACTTGGTAGGCCGTTTTTTGGAACCTCTGGGAGCCCAGTTCGGCCGTTCCGGGCCCCTCTTGGCCCGCCATGGGGACCTGAGCCCGTCTTGGGGCTCTCTGGGGGCCCTCTCCGATCATGTAGGGATCCTCTGGTGGCCCCCCCGGGATTCCTGGGTACTCTCTTGGGCCGTATTGGGGCTCTCTTGTGCTGCTTGAAGCTATCTTCAGGCCGTCTGGGGGCCCTCTTGGGGGCCTCTTGGGCCGTCTAGGGCTCATTTTTGGAGCCTCTGGGGTCGTCGCGGCCGCTAGTAGCGCTCGTGGCCTGCCCAGAGGCCATCTCAGTGCGCTCTTCAGCCACCTTCCAGACAGCCTGTGGCGCTTTGGGCGCCTCTTGGGCCAGCTTGGGAGCCTCTGGGGGGGGGTCTGGGGCCCCTTCTGAACCCTCTTGGGGCCCTCAAGGCCCCCACGGCCCCCCATACGAACCAGAGGCAACAATTCTGGGCCCTCCCCCAGCCGACTCCGATACATGTATGTATGTATGTATGTATGTATGTATGTATGTATGTATGTATGTGTGTGTATGTATGTATGTCTGTCTGTATGTCTGTCTGTCTGTCTGTCTGTCTGTCTGTATGTATGTATGTATGTATGTATGTATGTATGTGTGTGTATGTGTGTATGTGTGTATGTGTGTATGTGTCTATGTGTCTATGTGTGTATGTGTGTATGTATGTTTGTTTGTATGTATGTATGTTTATAAACATACTATATACATACATACATACATACATACAGACAGACAGACAGACAGACATACATACATTTACGTATATGTTTATGCACACACAAATGTGCATACCAAAACTATGGGTCCGGAGCGATGGCACTTTGTATTGTATCACCATCGTCATCAGAATCGGACCTTGCCGGGGGATCCTTCCTGAGAAACCCTTCGTGCAGAACCATCCCTAAATCATTTAGAACCAAGAGTTCTTACTAAGGAATCCTTCCTGAAGAATGCAGAAAATCCATACTGCAGAGTCCTTGGCGGAAAATCCTTCAGAAGGCATCTTTAGTCAGCAACCATTGCAAAATAATTATCCTTACCACGGATCCATTGATAAATCGATCCTCTCGAAGGAACCCTTCTAAACAACTCCTAAGTGAAAGCTCCGCACCATGGAATCGTTAACGGAAGTCATGTAGAACAGACTCCTTACTTCTAAAACTATGCTACGGATTCTTTGGTGCAGAAAACGTACAATGCACCCCCTACTGATAAACATGTATTTGGAATCCTTCGTACAGAGCTCCCGTTCAGGAGCTCTGAATGACGAATCCTGAATAAGGAGCCCGTGCTGCAATATCGCGCGTGAGATTCACTGTAGAAAACCATGGGCCGCACGTCGGACACAAACCCTTTTGCGAACGATATACAACACCTGAAGCCTGGGCACATTCAGAGTGGTTCCCCGCGTCAATCCCCGTGAGAGACCACTTTGAGGTGAAGACTTCACTTCCTTCATTCGTCACCTCGCCTCCTTAAAACGTCCACCAAGTACGCCAGCCGAGGCTTCAAACCATTGAATCAAACATAATGAAGCGTTAGCCTGCGTGGATCCCATACCTTGTGTTTCTAACAGCATATGGTCAATCATCTTTGTGAAAACATCTAAGTTGTGCAACTAATGTGGTGCAGCGTTTGCTGTGTAACATACGTTGTGCATCTTGCCGTGCGCAATATACGTGATGCTGTATATACTGCACAATCTACGTGGTGGTGCCAATGTGGTGCAATCTGTATAATGCGCAATCTGTGCGTTGCAACAGGCGTGGTGCAGTGAAAATGGTGCAACCCATGTTGTGCTATCCGCGCGGGGCAATATACGTGGTGTGACGTACACCGGCGGAGTGCAACCTAGGTGGTGCAATCTATGTCGTGCAATATGTGCGGTGAATGTATACATGTATGTATCTATGTGTGTGTATATTTTACATACACATATGTCGAACAACATTTTATTTGCAATATAAATGCGGTGCAAATTATGTGGTGCAGTCTACGTGGTGCAATTCGCCCTTCCGAAATTGAAGCCGTCAACACAACAACTCGGGATATCAACACACCCACCCACCCGCAACTTGGTTTGCAAAACCCGCGCGGCGGCGATTGCGATGACTGCGTGGCGCCGGCTGGCTCATCGCTGCGGCCGCGCTAGTGCGCGCAGGCTGGCGCGCAGAGCGGCCAGCTAGTCTGGCGCGACCGTCGCGGCCGCGGTGGAGCTGATCGCTGTGCACTTCCCAACGCGTCCCGCAGTCCGCGCTGGAGCGCGGCCACTTCGGTGAGTCGGTGGCTCGGGTGGGCGCGGCATCATGGTTGAAGTCGGCAACGGCAGCCGCGCTGGTGATAGTAGCAATGCTGGTGACGATAATGACAATGACGACGGCAAGGTCAATGACGACACCGATGCTGATCACGCAGATGACGATGATCGTGTCCGTGCGTCGGTGATCAAAATTTTTGGGAAGATTTCGACATGCCCGCGCGGCCGACGCGCGCTAGTGGCCCGAATTATATGATTTGGCAAGGGTCGTGCCGCCCCCCCTCCCACAGCACGCGCGCAAGGGCGTTCGAATGAAGTCGACATGCGCCCGCAAGAGGCCCGCTTGGTCGCAATTGATGAACGTGTTGAACAACCGATAACCCCTTCGAGCCCGCAAGAGCACGCACAACTTGTTTTGAAACACCATGTTGCGACATCATCGTGTTTGGGTCGTTTTCGGAGCACTCGATTTTGAAATCCTTACCGGGCCCACGAGGAGTTTGAAACATGCGGGCATGCGTGCGCGACAGCGCGCGCGTGTGTGCACTTCGCCCCATATGCTGCAAAGGATTTGCGAAAAGGGGTGATATTTGATAAACACGTTACTACTTGAAATGGCTGAGGGGTGGCACGGGGGGTGGGGGCCCGGCCTGGCTGGGATGGTACGAGCTTTTATTGAAACGAACGATGGAGCAGAGTCACATGTAAATTGCACGTCCCTGGGGGTACGGATAAGACAAGAGAGGGGGGTATATCCTAAGCAAAGAGGATCGGTGCAGTCTACGTTGTGCAATTCATGCGGCAACGGGGCGGCGACTGCGACAACATGGCCGCCAGCCGACAATCGGGCCCCGACGACGGGGGGCGACGAGGGTGCGACGGGGCGGCGATGGCGGCAAGATAGCCGCCAGACTGACAAGCCCCCCCCCAACGCGACGGGCGGCAACGAGGCGGCGACGGGGCGGCGACGGCGACAACATGGCCGCCAGACCGACCGCCCCGCAGGTTACCCCCAGTTTCCTAGAACAGGAGTAAGAGCCTCTAAATGCAAGCGCTGTTTTGGGAAACGATCCAAGCATCCTTGCTTGGGCAAACATGGAAAACAAATAAAGCCCCAAAAACAAATAACTAACCAGCGTGAGGTATCACAGCCTCAAGAAACATTTCGCAACTTCGTTGGCGTGGGGTTCGTCGACCGAAGAATTCAAACTGGGACAACCATTGAACAACCAATAACAATCAACAACATGAACATTCGCACCGTGAGGTTTCCAAACGAACGAAACATGTCGAAATTTAGTCGGCGCGGGGGCCGTCAATCTGAGACACCAAAACATGATCAACGAAACTCCGAAAATATGTGTTTGACCCCTCACACGGGTGAATTTAATGTTTGGGGGTTGTATGGTTTTTTCCGGGGGGTGTCCCATTACCTCGGAATCCCAGCGCCGCGAGCCCCAGACCGACGACATTCCGACATTATCTCTTGGGAGCGCTCACAAGATGCTGTTTTCTTGTTTCTGTTGCTTCCCAAGGTCTGCCAAGGGCTGTGGGTTCCCAGCCCCGCGAGCCCCACACCTTCGAAACTAGGAACATGCGTTTTTAGTTGTCGTGAAACCCTCATGGTTATTAATTAGGATGTTGAGTGTTCATTGTTTGTTGCTATTGTGCTGGCGTTGTTGTCTCCGAGTGTTCATTCCCGTTCTCGTCCTGCTCCTCCTCCTCCTCCTCCTCCTCGTCATCCTCCTCCTCCTCCTCCTCCCCGTTGTGCAATTCACCAGGAGTTGTCTCAGAAGATGGTCTTGAAACATCAGACATACAGCAACGCAGTAAACAAACAACGGCAGACATGAGACATACAGCAGCGCAACAAACACGCAGGACTGCATGTACGGCTACTACAATTACGGTTGCACGCGATTTGTGCGAAATGTGAGGATGACAGGTAAACGGTAACAAGATTCGTGCTTAAATTTCGGGGTCGGATTCGGTTGATACAAATACATGATAAATATGATACACGACGGATGCAATACCACTACACTGCTGATACCATACTATTCGAATGCCAAAACACCGCGCATACAATATGAATTCAGCACACGTGCCATAGACATGCAATACACATACAATACAACAATCACGGTTTTACGCCCCGCAAGAATGTGACGTTGAGAACTGCTTCGTTCACAAGAGTTGCCGTGCTCTGGGATACGGCCATGCTGCAATTCCGGTTTGAACTACCGCACGCAGGTAACTGTGGAACCAAGGCTCCATCAGGAATCCTCCAAGTTTCCGATTCTATCCGCACCCTTCCCTCGGGTATCCTCGCGCATTCATCCGGATCCCGCGGGTTCTTGTCAAGATTCCTCAGACTCTTCGGAGCCCCTCAGGATTTCCCAGATTCTCCATGAATCCCTAACATTCCTCAGATGACAAAACCAAAAAGGCAGATTCCCTGGGGATTCCGCTGAGTCTTCTAAGGTCTCTTCAGATTCTTCATAATTTCCCTGAGGACACCTGGCGATCCTTCTGACTCCACACATTCCTGTAGGGTTTCTCCAGATCCCTCAGATTCCCAAATCTTTCCTCTGACTCCCTTGGGATTCCTCTGGATTCCTCCGCATTCCTCAGGATTCCTCAGAATCGCCCAGATAATCCGAACGTGGCTGGAAGCGTTTTTCATTGTATGGAGTTTCCGCTTCTTGGCTGGGAATGCGAAAAGTGGCCAGATTGGACGCGGCAACGTACAATATGGTGCCACATATTCACGGCAAGTGCAAAACCACCTCCCATCAGTTCAATCTTATATGCCGCGGTGTAGGTTTCTGTCCAGCACTCAGGAAATCTAGACGACAAGCGCGCAACATCATGTGGCCCGACAAGGCTTCTCTGAGGCAGTGCGTTCGCTGCGCTGGAAATATTTTCTGACAGCACAAAAAGAGTAACGACAGTTTTGGACCTCCTTTGCAGATCAACGCACTGCGCGATGCATTTACCGTCGCACTCAAACTGCGCATCACCAACATGAGGGGCCGAACGTTCTTACACTGCCTTGGGGTGCGTGGGTGAAGTGGGCCTCCGCGGTGCGACATCCTTTTGTTCTCGAGTTCGCTCTCGTCGTTCCCCCCTGCGCACCCTGCGACCCAGCGTGATCCGCCCCGAAAATCTGTTCGCCTCGAACCACAAGGTCTCGAAGAGACGCTCTGTAATCGAAGCCAACCGCCCACCCTCCGCCCGCATCCACAACCGCCGCGGGGCCTAGACATGGCAATGGTTCAGCGGGGAGTTGTCGAGGTCGTGGAATCGTTGCCCGCGACGCCCCTCGTGGCATAGTGGCGCTGGGGGTGTTAGATTGGGGGTCGTAGCTCGTGGCCGGTCGCGCGCAAGTGCGCGCGGCGCTTCGTCGCCGCGTGCCCTCACTATTTTTCGTTTGGCCGCTGGGGTTCAGCAATAATGATGCGATTGTGTGTGGTGACGCGAGCCCCGCCCGATTGTAAACACAATGGCCTGGAGGTAACGCGTTGCCCCCGCTCAGAGGTGATGGTCAGCCCGACTACTACTACCACTACCAGTGGCATAAGCATTAGCACCAGTACCAGCAATAACACTAGCACCAACACAACCCCTACATCTACCTCTACTTCTACCGCTACCTCTACTTTTACCTCTACCTCTACCTCTACCACTGGCACTGCCACCACCAACACCTCCACCTCGATCTCTACCTCCGCCACTAATACCTCCATGGCGACCGCTACCAAAACCTTGACCACTAACCCTCGCCACTACCACAACTACTGCTGCTCCCACGTTGGGAAACTGGAAACACTAAGGGCAGGAATCGTACGGGAAAGAGTGGCTCGAGAAGGCCTGGTGCCGACGTCTGCAAATGAAGACGCAGTGCGCGACGACAACGGAGGGGCTGGCACAAAGCATGAGCAACAAATGCATCGAACTATCCCTGGGGGGGCCTCCGCTCGGACCAGCGAGAGAAACCCAGAACGCTGCCTGACAGAGAATGCCACGAGAGCGCTGGCATAGCCCACGGGGGGCGGCCCTCGGCGGAGAAAGAAACGCACAATCGCGCGGCCGAGACCAGAACAAACAAAGCTTCGGGCCGCGGCCGCGGCCGCCCCCGCCGCAGACCAGGAAGCACAAAAGGCTGGCGCGCAAACAAAGCAGCTCGTTCAGTGGGGCGCCCGGGACGGGCTGCCCAGACCGAACGTGGAAACGCAAGGGCATGAGCCAAAACAGCACAAATACAGACCCTGGCGCGGCATCGAAGACGCCTCGCTAGAGCGAAGGAGTTGGCCTATTCCGATTGAAACAACGGTGCTGGCGTCGCCGAGGAAACACAAAAGGACGGAGACACAACCATTTTTACAAGGCCTTGGCGGGAAAGCGCGGGGCCCTGGAAATAAAGCACAAGTGGATGTTTTCTTTGAGGGGTTGCACTACCCTTTTCAAATCCGGCGTGGCCCGACGAACAAAAAGACAGCCAGAAGCCCAGAGCATGGAACACAACCAGGCCCAGCCCGCACATGCGTTTCCAACTTCCCCGTAGCTACCATTCTGCTGCTACAGCGGCGATGTAGCCGAACCCACGCGAGAGCGGCGGCTGCGGGGGGGCGGGGCTGGCAGCCTCCAGGGCCTGCCGCGGCTGCGCGCTCGCCGCTGCCGTTGGATTGGCCTCCCCCCGCGTCCGGCCCTCCCTCCCGCAACTGGGCGGGGGTCGGGAGGAGAAGGGGGAGAGGGGGGCGGGGCATGGAGGGAGGGGGAGGGGGTGACAGGGAGGAGCGGGGGAGGAAAGGGGCAGGAAGGACCCAGGCAGGACGCAAGGGGGAGGGAAACCCAGGCCCAGACGAGGCCGGCCAAGTCTGCCCGTCCTGTCGGCGCAAAGGTTGACCGTGATCGCATTGGCCCGGGCCCAGCTTGGCGCCATGCCGTGGCATGAGCGACAACTTCTGCGGCAACGACCACCTCTCTAACGGCAACGCCTACGGCAAAGCCTACCACGCCTTAGGCGGCCGTTTGCTCCAGCTGTGCCGAGGGGCAAGAGGGTTCATCAAACATATTCGGGGGTGCAACGCGTCACCAAGAAACAATGGTAAACAGGTAGTCGGGCTTTTGGAAGCACCATCCGAGACCTTTCGAAACACTGCATACAGTCGGGGCGAGGTATTAGATCGAGATCGAGATCGGTTCGGGGAGGGTGCCCTAATGTTATTCGTGGTCGTTGGATGTTCTTGTGCACCCTGGGGATGGTACCCTTGGATGTTTTCTTTGTTTTGGCCGACGGAGGGGATCATGTTCTTGACGGATGTTCCTCTGGCCTAGGTCCGACGGGATGAGCAGCTCCATCGCCCACTCCTACCGCCGAGGAGGCTCCTGCTGCCACCAGCACTCGAAACTTACCAGAAACACTGAACAAACACAACGGTTGCCCATTTTACACAGACGACGATCAGGCGAAGCCCAAGATGTGAAAGGAGGCGAAAAGGAGGCGGCCAAACCCGTGCAGAGAAACGTCAACCTCCAACTCCTCGAGCGTGCCGCCGTTCCTCTCGGCCCTGCCACTGGCACCCACCAGCTCGCCGACCCGACCGCCAGGCTCAGGGATTCCAGCGCCGACAAGCGCGACTACAATGGCAGAGCAGGGCCACGAAGAGTCCGATGAGGACTTTTCGAACAACGTGGAAGGCGAAGCCCCCCGGTGGCAGCGCCCGCATGCAGTTCCACTCTCCATTTCGGCAAACCCCTCACACGCTTCGTGGCCCCATGGGAAGCTTCACCGAAGGCCCCAGTGGCGGCGTTCGCATGCGTTCCCCCCGCTCAGTACAGCGATTCGTGGCCGCATGGGGAGCTCCACCGAAGGCTCCAGTGGCGGCGTTCGCATGCGTTTCCCCGACTCAGTACAAAGCTTCGTGGCCCCATAGGAAGCTCCGCCGAAGGCGCCGGTGACGGCGTTCGTCGGGGATCTACTGACCAGGGTTGATCCAGACCCGGGTCAGTCGGGCTTTGCAGGATCCTGCAGGATCCTGCGCCCAAGCCCGGGTCAGTGCGCCGCTGGCCCTGCAGGATCTGGCAAGATCCGGCGCTCTGGCTGACCCCCGTTTGCATTGACCCCCGCCTCGAGGCTCCCGAGTTCGCATGCGCTTCCCCCGCCCAGGCTTGCCGCATCCACGAGCCAGAGCATCGCAACCTGCTTCCTTTGGCGTCGACCCGGCCAGCATCGGCGAGGCCACCACCGGCACGCCCGTGGATTTACCCGCCCGCGCGCCTCGTCTCGCCAGCCCTGGCCTCCCGCCTGTGCGTTCGTCGTCGTCTGCTTGCTTGTCGGTCCCTCCCGCCCCCTCCGTCACCGGGCAGGGAGCCCGTCGCGCGGGGCCGACGCTGCCTGGCACTCGATCGGGGGCATTTTGCCCGTGCGCTTCGCACTGCCGCAGATCTGCCTCTGCGGAGAGCATCTTGCACGCCCCCCTGCCGCGGAAGGCACCATGCTCACGATGCACAACCAAGCGGATGGCATCCTGGCCAGCCTCACGCCAGCCATCACAGCTGCTGGCCACAATCACGGCCTCGGCTGCAGCTCTGGCCCCTGCACGCCCGGCCGGGCACGACAGAGGCTGGCTGCCGATGGCCCAACCACTCTGAGAACGCCCGCCGCCCTGCAGCTGCAGCTGGAGCTCTGAGCGTGGAGCTGAGGAGGAGAGGAAGCTAGGAGGAGGCAGAGCAGGAGGAGGATGAAGAGCAGTAGGAGGATGAAGAGCACGATGAGGGTGAAGAGCACGAGGAGGAGCAGGAGGAGCAGAAGGAGAGGAGGATGAGGAGGAGGATGAACAAGATGAGGAGGATGAGGAGGAGGAGGAGGAGGAGGAGAAGGAGGAGGAGGGGTAGGCGAAGGGGAAAGACTGCGCAGCCTCGAAGGTGATATTCCTTATCCGCCTGCCCTGCAGTTTGACCTGCTGGAGGCGGCCGTCCCGCCTGCCTGAGGCTCGCAACCGCGCTTTGGCCAGTCTGAGCATGGACTGCACACCTCTCAGGCCACGAGGCTGCACGGTGCGAAAAAAACACAGTGAACTGTGCAAGTGAAGAGGGTACAAGCGAGCAGCTGCTAACGCCAGAGAGTTGCGAGATGAAAGGGCAACAAACGGCAGCGAGCATCGGCACCAACGAACGAAGGAGGAAGACACGGGCGAAAACGAGCAACACGAGAAGAGGACAGACAGACGAGCATGTGAAGAATGTCGTCGCCACCTGGTCCGCAGAGCCGACAGGACTCGGTGGGACCAGGAGAGCGGCGAGTAGTGCACCAACAATGTCAGATCGTCTTCAGAGCACCTGTGTGAATGAAAGAGAGGGGCAACATTGCAAGGCGACCTAAGAAGATGAGTAGAAGGTCCACATCGGACTCTGACGCGTCAGGCAGAAAGTGCCTGACCCGAGCCGCGAGCACTGAGAGCAGGGCGACATTTCTTGCCGCTCATTCGCAGCAGCCTAAAACCAGTCTTTCTCTGCAGCTGCGTCCCGAATTCAAGGGACTCAGGTATCTCAGAAACCTGTCGGCGGACCCTCTGGAGCTGGCGGACCATGGAGTGGTGGAATATCTCTGGGCCTCTCATCTCCAGCAGGCTCTCGCGGCAACCTCGTTCCTCATCTGATATGTTGGTGCACTCCTGGAAGGCGGCGCAGAGCATGGCATGGAGCGAGGAGTATCTCATGGGTGAAGGCCTTGCGGGGGCCTCTGATGAGAGTCTAGAACGCGCTGCGGTCACATGCTAAAGCAGCTCTCGTCGGAGAGATCAATTGCATGATGTGGCCTAGAACAGGGAAGACACGAAAGTTCTACAGACCAACAGATTTGATGAGTCCAGGTCCACAGCTCTAACTATCGAAGATATTTCCAATAAATTCTTACCCGGAGCCATCCAGGAAGCCTCGCGCCCACCAGGAAGTCTCGCGCCCACCAGATCTGAAACTAACTGGAAATCTCGACTGCCAGCATGCCTACGAGCATCCGTAGCAAACTCCTGGGAAGGAAGTTTGAATGGTGCGAGCTCTGTCCCCATTCAGAACAAGGCTGGCAGCGAAAGCTGCCAGACGAAAGACGCCGAGAATGATAACAATGCGGGTGTGCATCTCCTGCGCGGCCAGCCCAGAGCGAACCGAGAACTTTGTTGAGACGGACGTCGCTGGGCACACCACCTCAAGCACGGAACTGCACCAAGGACTTGGGCGCACTGTCTTTGAAGGCGAGCATGTAGGGTCGAGCCTGGTGCGGCCAACATAGTCGGATGCGCTTTCGGCCATGGAGGAACCCTGGTTGAGATTGTAAGCGCGAGTCTCGACGGTGTCGCGCTCGTGCGCGGGAAAATACTGAATATGCAAACGCGCATATGTAACCATGGGAGTAGCCAGCAGCTTACGGGTAGACCCACCCACCCACACCTTAGAACGGTCACCATCAGCCTGAATCAGATCTTGATGGCCAACACCTGAAGACCCAGCGGAAGAGGAGGTGCGTGCACGTTGGATGGGGCCGCTCACCGAATAAACACTTGAATACATTTGAGCCATCGTAGACTCCAGCTCCAGCAGCAAGTTCTCGATCTGGGCGGAAAGACTGTACGTTGAGCAGTTTGGAGTGCAGCCTGGGCGTTCCGATTGGCCTCGCCAAGAGCCTCCTGCATGCCAATAAATCTTATGCCATGCTCGCCCAGCTTCCTAATGGTCTCAGAAAAGGCAGACGAGCTGGCTCTTGACGCTGGCGATCTGGCCATGCTCGCTTCCATCGCGGGAGACGTGGGATAATGGAAAGCAACACAATGATGCGAGGAGAATTGTCCAGCAGGCAGCTGTTTGGGCAGCCTCGTGAGCTGGACTGGAACCTTGCGGACGCCCAAGCCGCACCGTCAGCTGCGTCCAAATTGAACACCCCAGGGCACGGTATTCAACTTGAACCAAAATGGCCACGGAATAGAGGAGGAACACCGGCAGCCGCCGCCTTCCCTCGGCAACGGGGCCACCCCAATGCTGCCGAAGCCCCCCGCCCCCTTCCTTGGCAAGGTGGGCTCTGCAATGCGGGTGTTCCCGCTGGCTGCCCCCCGCCGCTCCCTCGCCTCTCCCCTCCCCGTGACGTCCCCGCCTCCGTCGCCCCCGCCCTCCCGCCTGGCCTGCCCCCCTGACCGCGGAGTGGTTCGGGGGGTGCATGGGGAACTTCGCGCTGGCGCCCAGGAGGAGGGGCAGGGAGAAAAGACGGGAGGAGCAGGGAGGGATGGGGGGGGAAGGTGAGGAGGAAATGGGAGACGGTGGAGGAGCCGTGCGTAAGCAGACGTGGAGACGGAGAGGACGGATGGGGAGAAAGAGGGATGGATGGAGGGGGGGGGGAGGAAGGGAGGCGGGGGCCCATTTCGGGAGCATGCACTCCCAAAGCGTCGACTCACTTCATGTGTCGGCTGAGGTTATATGTTCGTTTGTCCTGCGTCTGATGTTTCCCTCATCCTCTGCTTCCTCCTCCCGCTCCCCATTTCCCCCTCGCCCTCCTCCTCCTCCTCCTCCTCCTCCTCCTCCTCCTCCTCATCCTTCCCTTTCTCCTCCTCCTCCTCCTCCTCCTCCTCCTCCTCCTCCTCCTCCTCCTCCCCTGCTTCCCATCGCCCCCCTCACCATCATCCACGTCCCTCCCTTTCTCTTCCTCCTCCTCCTCCTCCTCAACCCCCTTTGCCCTCATATTCCCTTCCCCCCACCCCCCCTCCGACGGGGTCTGGAGTCTCCCAGCGCCCAAGAACACACCACGAGATTTCCAAAAGGGCCTTCAGAAACAATCTCTTGGGCTCAATGGCAAGGCTCAAATTGAAATTGCCCCTATTTCCGGTTGATGGCCCCCCGCATGAGTGCTCCAAGGGCCCAAGGGGTCCTCACAGTTCCCAGAAAAGCCCCAAGAGGGCCCACCATGCAGAGGAATTCCCCGAAACGAGCCTCAATAGAGTCCCCATCATGATCCCCAGTTTGGCAATTTCGTGGAGATGCTACTGCTGATCCCAGCTTAGGTGTCACTGGTGCCCGCGTCTTGGTTTCCCTGGTGGGCCCAACCTGCTGTGCTTCCAACAGGGACGCTCAGTGCTGGCGCAGACAATGTCGCAACTCAATGTTTGGATATGTCGCAATCGACTGCCTAGTTCTCCGCACCCTCGAACATGCGGGCACCTGAATGGACTGCTTCTGCTTCCAGTGAACTGCCACCCCTGGGGATTTGACCGGCGCCTCGCGGAGCTATCGGAGACCTCCGATAGTTGTGTCGTTGGTGAATGGTTGGTTTCTTCTGCTGTCCCGCCGTCCTGGCTGACTGCTTCTGGGGGGCTCCTCGGACCGCAGCTCCATCCGTCGCGGCCGAACACAACCCCAAAAGTATGGATTGCACGTGCCCCGCCCTGCGTCCAACAAAGACAGCGCCGCCAGCGCCCTGCATGACAACGCGCGTCCAGGCTGCATGGCGGCCCTGCCCAGGGGGGACGTGGATTGGAGACGGATGACATGGAGGTCGAGCCCTGGGCAAATGCATGTGCCAGAGGTGGCAACAACATTTTTTACTCACGCAAGCACCTGTGTCGCATCACGCCAGTGTCGTGTTGTACCGACTTAGGAAAGAATATGAATGGAACTGAGGCGGTTCAATGACAGGTCGCCTCATTTTTCGCTTTAGACGTAGTCGGATCGTATCGCATCAAACTATCACTGTGGTAGGCTGTCCTGCCCACGAAATCATGGCGGCATCCAAAATACACGAACACGTGTCCGCTGGAGAAGGCAAGGAAAAAGGAAGAGAAGGAACGAGAGAGGAAGTATAGTACAAGGAAAGGAGATAAGAGAAGGCTGAGGCCGATGTTCGGGACGGCGAAAAGGGTGAGGCGAGGAGAAGAGGGAGGGAGAAGGGAGAGGTGACTGGGAATCGCACGGCGAGGGCCTGAGATATCGTCTATTTGTTGCCGCCCCCCCAGAGTCAGCTGCCCCCACAACGAGTAGTCTCAGCAATGCGTGCAGCATCCCGCCAAATACCAGGCCCCTCGCCTGCCATCGCTATGTGGCGCGAACACATGCAGAAGAAAGACAACAAGTGCAGACGAAGACGCCGATTCGGCGACGGTCCTCGTCGCCAGGTCAGAACACAGATGCGGAAATTCACAACGGGCAAGCTCTGCGCACACGGTCATGGTCTGCCATGCTTGCACCTGTGTGTGATACAGGTGGCAACTGGTCACGCGAACTAGGGGCCTCGGCGAGTCCAACTCCAACATGGCGGTCCTAATTTTCAAATGCATTGCAGATCGATCGAATCACTTGCATCGCCTATTCAATCGAATCGAACCCCACCCATGGAGTGGGGGAGTCGCACTGGGGATGGCGTGGCCGAGTGGATCAAGGCAGCGCGCAAGCATCGGCGCAGGTCAACAAATCGATCGAAACGTGGACAGCCCTGTCCACCTCTGGACCCACATACAGTCCAGGCGCGGTCGCAAGAAACAATCACAAGAAACCCAACCCTGAAAGCCCGCACGCGAGGTACACCCGGTGGAACACATCCGGGGCACCCTGAACACAGCAGCTTCTCAACGGCTGCCGGAAATCACCGCGCAGCGCGCGGATCGGAGAAGCCCAGGGCACCTTGGCGAGAAGCCTTTGGTTTCTTGTTGCGCGCCTCCACTGCGCCCCTCCCCCCTCTGCCCTGCGGCCCCTCTGCCCTCCCTCGCCCGCCCCCGCCCCGCCGCGAAGTGAACATATTTCTTTGTGCCTCCTGCCCTCGAGCCACGGCGGACGGCAGCGGCGCGGAGAGCTCTGACGTCCGGGGGGCGCGACCAGAGGACGCGCGGGCCCATGCGCGTGCAGAAACCGCTCGGCGGGGGGGGGAGGGGCAGGTGGGATTCCTGCTCCTCTCGGGGGCCCTCCAAGTGGAATTCCTTCTCCTTCACCCCCCCCCCCCCCCCCCTCCAGTCAGGACTCCTTCCCACGCTGTTCCCCCCCCCCCCCGTGGATGCTTGGCATGGGGGAAACGGGTCCTGAAGGAAACGGGTCCTGTATCCCGAGGCTTTCCCCGAAGACGAATTTGTGTCATCCTCAGTCGTTCGCTGACATCCCCGGGCACGAGGAGGGCCCCGAGAGCCCGAACTCGGTGAAGAACCTCGGGACCCTCGGAAGCCGCTTCCCTCGTGGCGAGGGTGCCCCCTCTCTTCCTCCTCCTCCTCCTCCTCCTCCTCCTCCTCCTCCTCCCTCCTCCTCCTCCCTCCTCCTCCTCCTCCTCCTCCTCCTCCCCTCCTCCCCCTCCCCCCTCGGGTCCTCCCCCCCCCCCGCCCCGGAAGCGAGAGTCCTTCTCGTGGGCCCCCCAACTGGGGCTCCCCCTCGCGCGGGGCCCGTGGCGGAGAGGGGCCTCTCCGAGGGACCCCGCCCCCCAGGGGCCCCGCCCCCCAGGAAGCCCGCCAAACCATCGGGCGGGCTCTCGGAAGGCCCCCTGCGCACCGCCAGACAGTGGCGCGCTGAGTTGCCCCGAGGTGCAACACGCGACAGGTACATAGCGTGTTGACACGGAGCTCAACACGCTGACCGAACACGTGGGTCTGACGCGATGCGTTCGCCAAGACGTTGACCCAAACGTTTGACACGGACGTGTTGCGTTTCGTAACGGGCGTGTCGAGGCAACTAAGGTGGCGCGAGATCCGTCTCCTCCGCCACACGCGCCGTTCGGCCTTAAGCGATCTCCGCTGCCTTGGGGGGGGGAAGGCCCGATGGCAGTCGGAGGTCTTCAGCTTCGCCGCGCAGTCGCCGCACCGAGAGGGCACGAACCCTCCACGAGGGGACGGCGAAGACGACGGCACCTCGCCAGGAGGAGAGGAACATTATCAAGAGGAGCAGGTCGGATTGGACCGAGCCCTGCACAGCCAGACTGGCTCCGATCAAGGGCAAAGCGGCGCTCTGCTGGCAACCAGGCTGGCCCGCTTACCGCAGCGGAGCAATACAACGACGCTACAAATAAGTAATATATGATCGTAGCATAACAGAATGAGATCGGCGCGACCCCAATTGGGGGAAAGCTTCTTATTGCATGGGCGCAATGCTTGACATTGTTTGGCATTGCCTGGCATTGCTTCGCATTGCTTGGCATGAGGAACCAAAAGAATCTGGGGAACCCGGGGAACCTCCGGGCAACGGGTAAAGTAACAATAGGAGGCACCAACCTTGAACCAAGTAAGACCCCCTCAGGCAAGCCTCATTGGGGAGAAACCTACATGTCCACTCCCCTCACACACACATACGCACGAACCCAACATCTTCTGCTACAGAAGACCACTCCTCACGGCGACGACGGCGAAGGGACCTTGCGGAACCCCACAAGGGGCAACGTAAGCAAGGCTCACGCCGGCGGGGGGGAAGCGCAGAAGCAGGGGTGCCGTGTGGAACCTCCGAGCGCCTGTGCCTGATCACGCATGCAACGCGGAAACAAATCTCGCCCCGACAGACGGCTGAGACAAACTGCCCTCGCATAAACGAAGCGCCTGGGGAGAACATACAAAACATATTATAGCCAGAGTGCAATATCCCCAAACAGGGTTTTTAGACCCACTGCGGTTTCCAAGGTCGATTGCGTGCCCGCCCAGTGCGGGCTGGCATGGCTCCTTCTCCTCCTGCTCCTCCTCCTCCTCCTCCTCCTCCTTCTCCTCCTCCTCCTCCACCTCCTCTTCATCCCGAACGGCATCTCGGAGCCCAGAGTTGCGAGGATGTCTCCAGCGAAACGGGCTGGACCACCTCGCGCGCGGCATCTCGGACACCAGTTTCGACGATGTCTCGGGCGAAACGTGCTGCGAGGAAGTCTCAGGCGAAACGGGCCGGACCACCTCGAGCGCGGCGTCTCAGAGCTCCGAGTTGCGGGGGCCTCCTGGGGCCTTCTGGGGCCTCCTGGTGACCTCCTGGGGCTTCCTCCTGGGCCTCCTGTGGCCTCCTGGACCCCACCTGGGGCTTCCTGAAGCCTCTTAGGGGCTCCCAGGGGGGGATACCTAACATGTGGCCGTCGGGGCCCCCCAAAATGGAGGGGGGGCCACAAGAGCAGGAAAAATCAACGAATCGACACCGGATGTGTATTAAGTTGACACGTTCTGAGAGGGGGCCTCCTGGGGCCTCCTGGGAGCCTCCTGGGAATCTCCTGGGGACCCCTGGGGCCTGTCCTGGGCGTCCTGCGGCCTCCTGAAGCTCTCTGGGGCCTCCTGGGAGCCACATGTGGTCTTCTGGGCCCCCAGGCTGGACCACCTCTTGCGCAGCATCTGAGAGCTCAGAGTTGCGAGAATGTCTTGTGCGAAACGGGCCGGACCACCTTGCGCACGGCATCTCAGAGCTCAGAGTTGCGAGGATGTCTCAGGCAAGATGGGCCGGACCACCTCGCGCAGGGCATCTCGGAGCCCAGAGTTGCGAGGATGTCTCAGGCGAAACGGGCTGGACCACCTCGCGCGCGGCATCTCGGACACCAGAGTTGCGACGATGTCTCGGGCGAAACGTGCTGCGAGGAAGTCTCAGGCGAAACGGGCCAGACCACCTCGAGCGCGGCGTCTCAGAGCTCCGAGTTGCGGGGGCCTCCCGGGAGCCTCCCGGGACCTCCTGGGGCTTCCTCCTGGGCCTCCTGTGGCCTCCTGGACCCCACCTGGGGCTTCCTGAAGCCTCTTGGGGCTCCCAGGGGGGGATATCTAACATGTGGCCGTCGGGCCCCCCCGAAATGGGGAGGGGGCCACAAGAGCAGGAAAAATCAACGAATCGACACAGGATGTGTATTAACTGGACACGTTCTGAGAGGGGGCCTCCTGGGAGCCTCCTGGGAATCTCCTGCGGACACCTGGGGCCTGTCCTGGGCGTCCTGCGGCCTCCTGAAGCTCTCTGGGGCCTCCTGGGGCTCCCAGGGTCCCAGGGGGATATGTAACATGTGGTCTTCTGGGCCCCCAGGCTGGACCACCTCTTGCGCAGCATCTGAGAGCTCAGAATTGCGAGAATGTCTTGTGCGAAACGGGCCGGACCACCTTGCGCACGGCATCTCAGAGCTCAGAGTTGCGAGGATGTCTCAGGCGAGATGGGCCGGACCACCTCGCGCAGGGCATCTCGGAGCCCAGAGTTGCGAGGATGTCTCAGGCGAAACGGGCTGGACCACCTCGCGCGCGGCATTCTCGGACCCCAGAGTTGCGACGATGTCTCGGGCGAAACGTGCTGCGAGGAAGTCTCAGGCGAAACGGGCCGGACCACCTCGATCGCGGCGTCTCAGAGCTCCGAGTTGCGGGGGCCTCCTGGGGCCTGGGGCCTCCTGGTGACCTCCTGGGGCTTCCTCCTGGGCCTCCTGTGGCCTCCTGGACCCCACCTGGGGCTTCCTGAAGCCTCTTGGGGCTCCCAGGGGGGGATATCTAACATGTGGCCGTCGGGGCCCCCCAAAATGAGGGAGGGGGGCCACAAGAGCAGGAAAAATCAACGAATCGACACCGGATTTGAATTAACTTGACACGTTCTGATAGGGGGCCTCCTGGGGCCTCCTGGGAGCCTCCTGGAAATCTCCTGCGGACCCCTGGGGCCTGTCCTGGGCATCCTGCGGCTTCCTGAAGCTCTCTGGGGCCTCCTGGGGCTCCCAGGGTCCCAGGGGGGATATGTAACATGTGGTCTTCTGGGCCCCCAGGCTGGACCACCTCTTGCGCGGCATCTGGGAGCTCAGAGTTGCGAGAATGTCTTGTGCGAAACGGGCCGGACCAACTTGCGCACGGCATCTCAGAGCTCAGAGTTGCAAGGATGTCTCAGGCGAAACGGGCCGGACCACCTCGAGCGCGGCGTCTCAGAGCTCTGAGTTGCGGGGGCCTCCTGTGCCTCCTGGGCCCTCCTGGTGACCTCCTGGGGCTTCCTCCTGGGCCTCCTGTGGCCTCCTGGACCCCACCTGGGGTTTCCTGAAGCCTCTTGGGGCTCCCATGAGGGATATCTAACCTGTGGCCGCTTGGGCCTCTCAAAATGGAGGGGGGGGCACAAGAGCAGGAAAATCAACGAATCGACACCGGATGTGTATTAACTTGACACGTTCTGAGAGGGGGCCTCCTGTGGCCTCCTGGGAGCCTCCTGGGAATCTCCTGCGGACCCCTGGGGCCTGTCCTGGGCGTCCTGCGGCCTCCTGGAGCTCTCTGACGCCTCCTGGGGCTCCCAGGATCCCAGGGAGGATATATAACATGTGGTCTTCTGGGCCCCCAGGCTGGACCACCTCTTGCGCGGCATCTGGGAGCTCAGAGTTGCGAGAATGTCTTGTGCGAAACAGGCCGGACCACCTTGCGCACGGCATCTCAGAGCTCAGAGTTGCGAGGATGTCTCAGGCGAGACGGGCCGGACCACCTCGCGCAGGGCATCTCAGAGCTCAGAAGTTCGAGGATGTCTCAGGCGGGCTCCCAGGGTCCCAGGGAGGATATGTAACATGTGGTCTTCTGGGCCCCCAGGCTGGACCACCTCTTGCGCGGCATCTGGGAGCTCAGAGTTGCGAGAATGTCTTGTGCGAAACGGGCCGGACCACCTTGCGCACGGCATCTCAGAGCTCAGAGTTGCGAGGATGTCTTGTGCAAAAAAGGCCGGACCACCTTGCGCACGGCATCTCAGAGCTCAGAGTTGCGAGAATGTCTCAGGCGAGACGGGCCGGACCTCCTCGCGAAGTGCATCTCAGAGCTCAGAAGTTCGAGGATGTCTCAGGCGAAACGGGCCGGACCACCTCTCGCGCGGCATCTCCGAGGTCAGAAATTCGAGGATGTCTCAGGCGAAACGGGCCAGACCACCTCGCGCAGGGCATCTCAGAGCTCAGAAGTTCGAGGATGTCTCAGGCGAAACGGCCCGGACCACCTCTCGCACGGCACCTCGGGGCTCAGAGTTTCGAGGATGTCTCAAGTGAAACGGCCCGGACCACCTCTCGCGCGGCGTCCCGGAGCGCAACTTTTCGAGGATGTCTCAGGCGAAACGGCCAATCCTGGCCAACTCAGAAACGAGAGTTGTGAGGATGTTTTAAGCGAAACGGCCTGGACCATCAAATTTTTGTGAGGATGTCTCTGCTCCGACTTCCCTCGGCCGAAGTTAGCTTCTATCACAACAGCACCCCGTTCAGCAAGCTGTTTGGGGAACAAATAGATACATGTCGCACCTGGTCCGGCAGACTGACGTGGAACTGTGATTAACGCAGTGCGCGATGAGACGTCTAGATCCCCACGTGAAAATCACAACAAACTTCTCCCCCTCGCCTTCGAAACGCCCTTCGACTATATACTGGGCCGATGGAGAAAGAGAAAGAGAGAGAGAGAGAGAGATGAAGATACTGTGTGCGTGTGTGCGTGCGTCATTCAATATTCCTAAACACTGCTTGCACTCAGAAGTCCTACTTGTTACTAAGTGGGGCTGTCTGTCGCTCTGGCGGCTATGTGGCCGCCGTCGCCGTCCCGTCGCCGCCAACCATCTGGGCTTGTCTGCCGCTCTGGACTCTATGTGGCCGCCATCGCCGCACCGTCGCCGCCTCGTACCCGCCCGTCGTCGGGGCCTGTCTGCTGCTGTTGCGGCTGTGTGGCTGCCGTCACCGCCCCGTCACCGCCTCGTCGCCGACCGTCGTCAGGGCCTGCCTGCCGCTCTGGCGGCGATGTGGCCACTGTCGCCGCCCTATCGCCGCCTCGCCGCCGCCCGCATAGATTGGCCCTCGCAGATTGCATCACATAACTTGCAACACATCGATTGCCCCAAACTGCCTAGGTTTGTGTATATATATATATAAAAGATCGGCCCCAAGAATTAACGACTCCCCTTTCGTATCGCAATTTACATCCGATTCTGGCCCATCGTCCATCGAAATGCAAATTCGTAACCCCAGGCCGGCCGGTACCGCCACCCGTTTCATCCTCTGTGCAAGTACTATGCGCGCACACTCCTGCATCAAACATCATACGTGGTCAAAAATCCGTGGCAAAAACTTGGGACGAAATGCGCGCGCGTCGTCGCGCACCGGAGTCCTTCAAAAAACTTAGGTTTCGCAGGGGGGGTCATAACACGTGCCCCGCATACATATGTAAACGCATGATTTACAACGCCAATTTTAAGCATGCCTGCGCACGCGCTCTGGCGAATGTTTGGCAGCCGTCATTTTTTCAACATAGGGATCAACATCAGCCGAGCGGGCCCCTCGCGCCGCACGTCGAAATCATTCGAGCGCCTTTGCGCGCGTGTTAAGGGGGGGGGGGGACGCGACGCAATGGCACCGTCATCGTCGTCGGCGTGATCAGCATCGGCGCCGTCAGTGGCCTTGCTGTCGTCGTTGTCAACATCGTCACCAACAACGCGGCCATTATCATCGCGTCTACCGTTGTCGACGTTGCCATGATACCGCGCCCGCTCAAGTCGCCGACTCGCACTGAAGTGCCCGCTGGGAAGTGCCCAGTGGTCAGCGCCACCGCGGCTGTGTCGGTATCGCCAAACTATATGGCCGCTGCGCGCGAGCATGCGTTGGCTGGCGCGGCTGCAGAAATGCACCAGCCAACTCCGAGCACTCGTCGCAGTCGCCGCCGCATGGGTTTTGCAAAACCAGTTGAGTGGGTGGGTGGGGTGGTTGCGCTAGCAGTGGAGAGGACAACTCACTGCGAACAGATTTTCTGAAAGGGAACTACGACGTATCAAGTAACAAGAGGAGTTGGCCCAAACTCGCCAGGACAATGACCGTGCCGGCGCCGTTCTATGTCGTGCAAGCTACAAGGGGTGCGCTCACGTGACACGATTCATAGGGCAACAACATAAGGACGAGGAGCGAGGGCCCAAGCTTGAGGAGGACATGGGGGCGGGAACGAAAGGCAGGACACGGACGCGCGGGAGGCCGAACCGTCAGCGCGGCAGCAGCAAGATGGAAGATGGCAGGGGACGACGACCAAAGTGATGGGATGAAACCGAAGAATGTTGCTGTTTTCGGTCGTACGCTAAAGATGCAGCGCTGCCTGCGACATGACGCCGCGGCGCTCGACAAAATGATTCAACCTGCTTACATGTAGTGCAAGCAGCGAGCGAGGCCTAGCTCGCCCGCCAGCTTCCCTGCTTCCTTCTTGCACTTGTCAGCGCGGGAGCTAAACACTCGAAGCCGCGCCGGCAAGTCTGCGGGCGGCCCGCGACAGTGCCCCGCGGGACCCCCCAGCAGCCCTCGACAGAGGCGACGCTTTCGCAGATCGCAGCCCCCCAAGGATGGCGAGATCTAATCTGAGTCTGGGTGGTGCCTTACTCCGCTGAACCCCGCAGTGGCCTTCGAAAGTGGCGACGCTTTCGCAGATCGCACCCCCCCAGGGATAGCGAGGTCTAATCTGAGTCTGGGTGGTGCCTCACTCCGCTGAACTCCGCAGCGACCCTCGAAAGTGGCGACGCTTTCGCAGATCGCACCCCCCCAGGGACGGCGAGGTCTAATATAAGTCTGGGTGGTGCCTCACTCCGCTGAACCCCCCAGCAGCCCTCGAAAGTGGCGACGCTTTCGCAGATCGCAGCCCCCCAAGGATGGCGAGGTCTAGTGTGAGTGTTGGTGGTGCCTCATTCAGCTAGACCCGCCAGCAAGCCTCGAAAGTGGTGACACTTTCGCAGATCGCAGCCCTCCAGGGATGGCGAGGTCTAATTTGAGTCTGGGTGGTGCCTCAGTCTGGTGAAACCACAAGCAACCCTCGAAACTGGTGATACTTTGGCAGATCGCAGTCCCGCAGGGATGGCGAAGTCTAGTCTGAGTCTGGGTGGTGCCTCAATCCGCTGAACCCCCCAGCAGCCCTCGAAAGAGGCGACACTTTCGCAGATCGCAGGCCCGCAGGGATGGCGAGGTCTAGTCTGAGTCTGGGTGGTGCCTCAATCCGCTGACCCCCCCAGCAGCCCGCGAAGGTGGCGACGCTTTCGCAGATCGCAGCCCCCCAGGGATGGCGAGATCTAATCTGATTTTGGGTGGTTCCTCACTCCGGTGAACACCCCAGCAGCCCTCGAAAGTGGCGACAGTTTCGCAAATCGCAGCCCCCCAAGGATGGCGAGATCGGAGACAGGGTAGGAGGCAGGTAGGAGGGATGAGAGGATAGGGGAGGCGGGAGGAGGGAGGTGGAGGCCGCAGTGCTCGATTCAAAACGAGTACCCAAAGCAGGAGGGTTGGGAATTAAATTCTCACCCACCACCACCCCAGACTTCTCCAGCCGGCTTCGCGAATTGCGATGTACATACGACTATGCCTCCTTGTTCATTGACCTTATGAGTTCATACCATCCCAGCCAGGCCGGAGTTTGCCCCCCCTCCCCATCATCCTCTGCAAAAAAAACTACTATGCTCGCGCGCTCGTTAATTACAAATTATCAGTTGTCCAAGACCCCTTGCAACAAATGGGACGAAGTGCACACGCGCGCGTCGTCGCGCGCGCATGCAGAAGTTCTTCAAAACCTCAGGTTTCGTAAGGATTTCAAAATCGAGAGTCACAGACACATATAAAAAACATATGGTTTTGCAACCACAGTCTTCGACTTTTCCCGAGGCAAGAGGAATCCGGAAAAGGCCAAGAGGGCCCCGGGAGGCTCCCACAACGGTCCGAGACGACCCGAGACGGCCCAAAAGCTCGGCAAGCCGCCCAAGATGATCCCAAGACGGCCCAAGATGCCCCAAAGACGCCTCAAGAGACTCCAACCAGCCCCCCGAGGTGGTCTCGATGCGTTGAATCTTTGGCCGCCATTCGTGTCTTGAAGGGTTTTAGCGTTCGCGCCTTTTCGTGCTTCCGAAGTTCCAAGACGGCTCCATAGGCTCCAATTGTCGCCCCAAGACAGCCTGAGAACCCCGCAATACGACCAAAGGGGGTCCGCAAGACGACCCAAGTGGGCCCCACGACTGCCCAAGAGCCCACAAGATGGTCCCGAGAGGAGGAACTCGAACTGACACGTCGAGCCCTCCGCCCTAACACGAGACAGCGAGCACCCCCCTGCTTCTTACCTACTATTCCAAGCACGTTGGCGGGGGTAGGCCGAGTACAACTATATTGTGCGTAGGCTTATATGGTCTATGTGAACCTGTATCTAGCACATGTCTGTATGATACAAGCATGTGCGTGTATGCCCTCTTGAACACACATACAACATTCCAGTCAGGTGCAAGTCGGGAGAACACTGGAACAGCTTTCAGGGTGGGAGAGGTTGGCCTGCAAGTGACGCCTTGGCCGAGGATTTGGACCGCACGCGATTTCATCGTCGACGAAGCGGGCCTGAATCCACGAAGTGCGCAACGGTTGTCGCATTCTTGTGCGCGTCCCTAGGCAAGCCTTGTGATACGATCTGCGACTATGACGCGCTTGTGAAACTACGCCTCGAAGGTCCAGGCCACGTCTACTAAAAAGTACAAGCCTCGCCGACAGCGAAAACACAGCTCTGCCAGAATGCCCCATCACATGTCGTTGTCGGGCTCTTTGGTGACACGGCGCTTGCACGTGGGGCACTGCATCCGCACGGGCGGTGAATGGCGGTGAGTTTCGGAGGGCAAGACAATCAAAAAAAAGGCTCGTCACTTCAGAAGCAGAATGTGTGTTACGAGGTGAATCTGTTAGATGGAGACATCGATAGATTGAGCGAGAGAGAGAGAGAGAGGAACAACAAAGCGTGGCCAGAGTAGGGACAGAGAGGAATACGTGTCCATGGCGATATATGCGAGTGCAGCTGCAGCGGTGGGGAGGACGCTGAAAATACAACACGATGACATCAACTATACGCTTGACTACCTTGTTCAACGGCCTCTGTCAACCCCCTTCATCTTGCCGGTGTTCCCATGAGGCACATTCTGCTGTGTACACGCTGGGGTGCGTGATCAAGACGCCTGACCAATGACACGGCAACGCCATCATTGCGATTACGTAGCACATACAACATCCTGCACCCCCAACTGCAGAGTGGAAAGACAAAGCTGCCTCGCAGCTGACTCGCAACCACTGGTCTGCACACGAGCGGTGGAACACGTGGGAGCACGGCAAGACTCTCACGCTGTCGCCAATCTTGAACTGTTCCTGGAAGCCCTTTGGCAATACTGAGAGGAGGAGGAGGAGGAGGAGGAGGAGGAGGAGGAGGAGAACCAGGAGGAGGAGGAGGAGGAGGAGGAGGAGGAGGAAGAGGAGGAGGAGGCAAGGCGCCGGAGGAGGAACTCACATCCCTTCGTCCCCGAAGCGTGCCGCAGAAAACATTCGCATCTGCATTTCTTACCTGGGACACCCGTCCAACGCCGTGCCTCGCGGCACGCTGGGGTGCGTATTAGATAGCTTGTCACTTGACTGGCAATGATTCACCCCGAAAGGTCTTCCAAAACCATCCAATTCGCCGGCCCAACGGGCCAGGGCGTGCTAAGATCTCCGGTAACTGGTTAACAGTATTAACAGTATTTCTAGTTTGCGCGCGCGGGGCGGCCCCTGGGGGTCCCCCGGCGAAAAGTACCCCGACCAACGCCCGGTCGCCGCCCGACCAAGTCTACTCAGAGATGGTTTTCCTTCTGGGTGCGGCCTCTCAGGCTCCCCAGAGCGCGCTCAGAGTGCCCCAAGAGGCCCCCAAGACTGCCCAAGAGGCCCCCGAGACGCCCAAAGAGCGCTCGAAGACGCCGAAGATGACCCCAAGACGGCCCAAAAGGCCCCCAAGACAGCCCAAGAGGCCTCCAAGACGCCCCAAGAGCCTTCCAAGAGGCCTCCGAAGAGAGCCCCAAGAGGCCAAAATCGTTGATTTTCATTGGTTTTTTCGATGTTTTTTGTGTTCTGGCTTTTTCGGCTTCCGGACGCTCCAAGACGGCCCAAGAGGCCCCCAAGACCGCTCCAAGACGGCCCACGAAGCTCCCAAGACGGCGCCGAAACGACCCAAGAGAGCCCTCAAGACGGCCCAAGTGCCGCCCAAGACGGACCAAGAGGCCCCAAGACGGGCCCAAGAGGGACTCAGGAGGGATACCGAGAACTCAAAAATGGAGCCCTCCGTCCCAGAAGGCGCCCAGGAGGTCCCAAAGAGGCCCCAAGAGGCCTCCAAGAGGCCCCAAGATGTCGCCAAGAGGCCCCAGGAGACTCCCAGGAGGCCCAAAAGAAGCCCCAGAAGGCTTCAAACATGTCTCCCAGGCGCCCCCGAACGGCCTCTCAACAGACCCCAAGAGGCCCCCCAAAGAAGCATCTTGACGACGACTCTATTTCGCCCCATCGAGAGACGACCCCCAGGGAACTGCTTCACCATCAAAACTCCCCACGCAACGCGTCCGAACGACACCCGCCCACAAGAGCGCAACATGGGCAACGAACACACAGACAAAAACCAGCGATGCCATATCACGGGCCGGCGGAATGAGCGAAGCGATTCAATAATTGGGGAATCCTTACTTTTTGCGCGGGCGTACTGCCGGACTGGGGCCCCAGGAATGCCAGGGAAATTCTTATTCCCCGCGGCGGCCACCGCTGATGATCGCGATGGGGGGGGGGATGAGGAGCCCTGATGGTGATGACGATGACGACGACGATGACGATGACGATGATGATGTTGATGACGATGATGCTGATAATGTTGATGACGATGATGATGATAATGATGATGATGCTGATGAAGATGATGGTGATGATGCATGTGATGATGATGATGATGATGATGATGATGATGATGCTGATGATGATGCTGATGCTGATGCTGATGCTGAAGCTGCTGCTGCTGACGATGACAATGGAAATGATGATTATGCTTATGATGATGACGATGATGATGATAATGATGAGGGAAAGGACGAGGAGGGGAAGGACTAGTTGAATTGCCAGCCGAGAGCTTAAAGAGGCGTCCCAGGCAGCATTAAAGACCTACCGCGATTATGCAGTACAGTCATCGCGCTAGCACAAGGACCGCGGGAGTAAGGAACGAACAGGCTTCCCTGGCCATGGCGAGCCTCGGCCACGAGTAGTTCCCGACCAAGATCTGAGGAACGGCCCGAAAACTTGGAGCTTCTCTCGAGCGCGAAGTGGTCCTTGTCTCAGCGTATTGACAGTACTCTGAGGCCGACCCCCGCCCCGTGCCGCGACCGCCCATCCCAGTTTTGGCAACTCTGCGCTGTTTTCGTACCGAAGATGACTCCAAGACGGTCCCAAAATGGTTGCGAGAGTGCGAAGGCCAGCCCAAGACGGACCAACGACTCCGAGCGCTGCCAGATGTTGCACGCCAAAGGCACCAGGAGGCCATCCAAGGCCACCCAACAGAAAAACGCCCAACGAGTCCTCCAGCCAAGCCAGAAAAAAGCCACACCCACATAGAGAAGCCCAGTAATTTGCGTCCGAAGGTCTTCGTCTCCAGATCGCTTCGGGAACGCCTCGGATAGCGCGAAACAAAACCCGAGACGTCCCAACACGGCCCGAAGAGAAACCCAATACGGCCCGCAGAATGTGCGAGAGCCCCCACGGTGGTCCAATGGGTCGGAAGGACGAAAAGGGGTGTTGGCACAAGAGGGGTTATCGCATCAGCTCAAGTAGCTGATCTTCCCGGTGCCTCCAGGCGCCGGAGGCGCAGGGAGGCGCACCTGCATCGAGGAAAGCGCCTGGCAGCGGGGCCGAGACCAGTTGCATGCAGCAGATTTAGTAGACCCCCCCCTGCCCCAATCTCCCATGCCGTCCGACCCACCAGATGTAAGACAAAGCCAAGGCACCGACAAATCCTGGCGAAGAACAGACGAGAACCTCTGAGATCCGGCGGCTCTGGAGGACGTGTCGGGCGCCGCGGTCCTCCCAGAGCTTCCCGGAACGCTCTGAGAGCGTTCCGGAACGCGCTGGGAGGAGGAGGAGGAGGAGGAGGAGGAGGAGGAGGAGGAGGAGGGAGGAGGATTGAGGAGGAGGAGGAGGAGGAGGAGGAGGAGGAGGAGGAGGAGGAGGAGGAGGAGGAGAGGCTGCCCCCAAGATGGGTCGGCCGACCCTCTTCGGGAGAGGCCGGCAGACGCGCCGCGCCCCAAGATGGCCGTTGTGGAGGCCTCCGCGACGGGGCCTCTCTGGCTGGTCCGCAGGGAGTCCTCCCAAGAGAGCCCCACAGGGCACCCACGAGGCCACAGATATGAAGGCGCCCTGGGACACACAGATACGGTACATCGACAAAATGTTGCACCACCTGGCGCCGACAATAAATCGCATCGCTGTCGTATCAATCGTGTGCCCCCCCCCCCCTCCCCCCCGATCTTAATATTGGATTCGGACCCGGGCTGGTCGAAACAGCTCGGTGGTGCAACATTTTGTGGGGAACCCCCGGGCGGAACAGGGGCTCTTCGCCATGCACCCAATATTAAGATCGGGGGGGAAGGGGGGGGCAAGAGCAATGCAGTGCAGGTGCCAATGCCCAGCAAACGTGGTGCAACATTTTGTCGATGTACAGTAAGTATACACAAATCCCAGGATCCCCCACATCTCCCCATACTTTCTGGACTTTCGGCCTCCTCCCCACTTCCCACATCTTCCAGATGTGCCTGGGCATCGACGATCATCAGTGTTTGCGTGTTTTTTTCCTCCTGGAGAGAAGCCCCCTCGGGCGCGTTCGAAAGGCAGCGGGGAAGAGTTTGCTTTTTGCCGCAGGGCTGCAGCTGCAATATCTCTATGAGCTCTGAGCGCCAGGCTGCCTGGGGTGACCCAGGAAGCCGAGCGACTGGGCAACAGGCGCAGCGACTGACAGATAACAGGTGGCAGGGAAGAGGGGGGAGGGGAAGTGAGAAAGGAAGGATCATCATAATGACAACGAAGCTGCGGACAAAGAGGGGGCACTTAGGACCCGGGTCAGTTCAGGCAGGCAGGTGGGCACCAGAACATGAGTTCTACACATTCGTCGAACAGCTTCCTCGGGCCACTGGACCTTGATGAGCAAATTTATAGGAATCCACCTGGGTGTCCCTCCAAGGTGTCTGCAAAACAAAACAACGTATACTGTATACCAGCGTTGCTAATCAATTTGCAGAAAACCGATGGCCAGGCAATACTCTCACCGCACTTTGCGACCACGCCCAATCGTCGCTGGACGAGACTAGATTTTGCATTGAAGCATTAGCATCCTTGGTGCAGCTGTGATGGCAGAGTCCGAAAGACGCTGGCATCTAGATTCCAGCCGCGACCTCGGACGCGAATGCTGACGGTCGGCGAAACAGCCCCCCGAATCCGACGAAGAACGTGACGACCATTCTGCTTAACCTCACAATGCGTCAACATGAAAACCTAATGACATATGTCACCAAAGCGTGTCGGCAAAGGGAGCCGTGAACGAGCCAGGCGGGGCCAGATGTTGCAGCGCTGCCCATTCGACCACTTCGAATATGATGTCGCCAGCGCCTGGGATGAGTCGCTTGATTTTCCGCACGTTGTGTCGTTTCGGAACCTTCTGGCAGGGAGCGTGGGCCTCTGGCTTCGCAGCCGCGAGGCCGCGCATATCCACATGCAGGTGTAACAACCTACACATGCGTAACACTAGACGTGTACATGCGTATACGCATGCGTACGAGTAGTTACAAGTCTGCGTAGGTATGCATGTCCGCCACCGTGCCTCGAGGTGCGAAGTTGAGCTACTCCCAGGTTCTCACCTGTTCCCTGCTCCCTGCGCTCAGGACTGGGGGCCTCAGATTTCTGAATTTCCCGGGCGCTCTCGCGCTCTCCGGCATCCCCGCGCGACTTTTCCAAAGGCCGACGGGCCCCAACACGGGCCAAGAGGGCCCCAAGGAGCGCCCAAGAGGCCTCCCAAAACAGTCCAAGAACGCTCCGAAACGCCCGCGATGGCCCCAGAACGACCCAAGGGGCCCCAAAGATACCCCAAGAGCGCTCCAACAGGATGGCCCCAGGAGGCCCCCAAGACCGCTCCAAGACGGCCGAAGAGGCCACAAAGAGGGCCCCAAGACGGTCCAAGAGGGCTCCAAAACGGCACAAGAGGCGTCCAGGACCGCCCAAGAAGGCCCTAAAACGGCCCAGAAAGGGAGAGGGAGAACACGAACCGAGAATCCGAGCTTCCGCCCCAAGAGACCCCCAGGAGGCCCCAAGAGGCACCCAAGAGAGCCCCCGAGGCGCCCTAGAGACCCCACGAGGCCCCCAAGAGGCCCCAAACAATGTTTCAGGAGGCCCCCAAAAAAGGCCCCCAAGAGGCCTCAAAACCGCCTCCAAGAGCCCCCTCCGATAGGCTTCCCATGGTATCCAAACGAACATCCAAGAGACCTCTGATCCACAAGCCAGGCATGGCAGGCATGGTGGCGGGATGGGGCGGAGGCCACTAGATACGCAGCCCCCCGCAACTGCGGCTAAGAGTGAGGGGGCGGCGGGCTCGTCGGCAGCCAACGAAGCTCTGAAAAAGCCCGCCGCAAACGTCGATTTTTGCACACCTTGCACCACCAGCCCGCCGCAGGCGAAAACGTATAGTGAAAACAACGTGGGAGGGTCGCGTGTGGGTCGTGGGTGGGTCCTGGGGTGGGTCGCGGGGTGGGACGCGGGGAGGTCGCGGGGTGGGTCGCGCGTGGGTCGTGGGCGAGGACGACGACAACAACGCAACAAGGCAATGCAACAACGCAGCGCAACAACGCAACAACAATCCGTGCCACGGAACCCCACTTCAGCCACGCACCCGAGGACAATGAATGACCACTCGGCCAACTTACTCTGATACGTGAACTATTTAGAATGTTCCGCTCTGCATCCCTTGCCCGTTTTTTCTTTCAGCGGCACGCGGCAAGAGGAATTGGGCAGATGGCACGCCCTATGGCGTGGCAGCGTGGTGGAAGACGCAAGCCGGCGACCGACAGAATAACTGCGGGTCGCCCCAATGCACCATCCAACTGCTGCAAGCTGGGGGCCCTCTGGCGAGCCCAACCCCCACTCCTGGCTGGGACGAAGGAGCCGTTCTGAACCCGCCGGCCACTGAGGCATGCGAGCGGCGAGCGGCGCCCCACAGTGTCCACAAACCCCATTCCACCAAGTAGCCTTGGATGATCACCGAGTTTCAGTACGCCGGAGTCTCCCAGCTCTGTATTGAAGACGCTGCTGGGTACCGGGATCGGGCACCATCTCGGCAAGCAGCTGCAAGTCCTCCACGACGTAGATGCGGGCGGTGGTCTGGGAATGCCACAGCCCAAATTCCATGAGCGCTGGGATATCCTGGTTCCTCCGAAAATGATCCGTAGCACCACCGCGTCGAAGACTATACCATCGAAGGTCCATGTCGAAGCCCAAAGCATGGGCAGCTCGTTGAAGCCGTGCGCGATTAGTCGCAGGACGCTCGTCAAAGAGGGGTGCGGCCGCCTCCTGGCTGCGCAAGTACACGTGCAGCAGCTTGAAAATAATCCCAAATATGAAATGACTCCAAGCAGTCTCCTCGCAACCCGCTCTTGCTGCGAAGGAGAACCCAAACGCCCGAAGGTCAGTCGGCAGACAACGTGAATTGAGCTGGAGTCGCATTGAATAAATCGATTGGCCTGGCGAGAATATCAAAACGCAGACGGATGAAAAGTCCAGTGCAACGCCATGATTGTGCAAGCAGTATTGTGCGAGTGCGTAGGCCCACAACCGAGGAAGAGGCGGGGCCCTGGCTGGCCATTCGTTCCTCTGTCAGGCCGTGAGGAGCCGCCAAGAGCCCCGGATATGTCTTCGAATTTGGGGAACGTAATGTGTGATGCCAGACAAAGTGTCCTCTGCGATGGCTCTGGCTTCTCCTGTTTGCCATAGCTCTTCATTGTACTCGGGAAAAGCTGCGTCGAGCGCTGCTGGTGTGGCGGGCCGCCATTGGCGCTGATTCAGCATCATGTGAGCAGAAGTGATCGAACAGCGTCGTCGCAACGTCGCCGCGTGCGCGGCTGCATAAGAAGATCACGCAGCCGTCCCAGAGAGTGCCTCGTAGCCACTCTCGCGCCGCGAGCGGCCGCGTCCACGGCCACGCGCCCGCGGCGCTGCTGCCTCCTCAGGGGCGCTCCACATGGCGTCGCTCCCACCGGCTGGGCCCGTCTGCTGGGTTGCCTTTGCTGGGGACCCACCCGTCGAACGCCCGAAAGTTGGAAAATCCACCGAGGGCAGCAATGCGCAAAAGGACCTGGCGGAGGCTCGTCGAAGGCGACCGCCCTTTCGTCAGTGCTCCGATGGCCGCCTGGCTGCCTAGCAAGAGCAGCTCGCGCTTCTTCATGTTCTTACTGTGCTTTAGGTGCGAACGCAGGAAATCCAGGACCGCAGTGGCCTCCAAGATGTTGATGTGCTGCAGGTTGCGAAATGCACCTGATAAGCCAACTCGCCGCGTCCACAGCCCTGCATCGAGGGGGGGCCGTGGCCAAGCGGCCAAACGGTAGGGCAGCCCTGCGTCGAGCCTGATGTCGGAGCCCCTGTGGTCAGCTAGCCTGATGAATTACTGGGCCAGCTCACCCTCAGGGCCCAGTTTGCCGTCCGTGGCAGCCTCTGCAGGCGGGGCCGGGGCTGGAACTGCAGGCCCCCCGTGTGTCTGCGTCCAGCTTCGCGTCGCCGAGCGCCGCGCCTCCTGGTCAAGATCACGCCATTTGGTCCAAATGTCGTCGAGAGTCCCACGAGGGGTATCCATCTTGATGATGCGCTGGATGATCGTGGCGACCACGGGCACCGGGAAGGCACCAGAAACCAAGGCCCCTTTCATATCCTCGAACCCAGCCTTCGGCGCCATACGCTCGACGGGATGCAGGTGCCCCCATCGAATTCCCAGCATGCGAACTTGCTCATCGGCTCTGAGTCGACGAGGTCCTCCAGGGTCTCGGACCAAGTTCTTGTCCTCATAGTGGACGGGGGAAAGCCTGTGCAAGTCATGGGCCCACCGCTTGCAGGCCCCATCGGATGCATGCTCGGGGGCTGTGGACACGGTCGGCGGAATAGGGCGCCGGACAGGCCGTTTGAAGCACGCAAACGGCTCCTCCGTGTTAACGACCCTCGCGGCCCCCGTCTCGAGGAAATCAGCGGATGCTGGGACGCTGGAGGCAGAGGCTGTCCAGACCTCCCGGCCCCTCTCCGATCCAGAGGCCCGAAAATCTTCCCCTTCAGTGGGTCAGAAGCCCCTGGGGCCAGAAGAGGCGGCCCCGGGAACAGCGCAACACGCCACACGCCTCGACGAAGATCGGCTGCTCTCCGATGCGTTTGGTGACCTCCTGCTCCTCCTGGAACGCCAGCGTCGCGATGCCCTCGAGCAAGTCGTATACGTTCCATGCAGCGTGCTGCCGGAGGAGGCCAGATATCCGCAGCGAGTGCTGCAGGAGCACGCGGTCCTGGGAGGGGAAACCGCTGATGTGGAGCACCTCGCGGGTACCAACCCGCCCACTTGGCCACCTCCTCGGCCGTGACAACTGCGACGTCGAAGTAGAGGAAGGTCTCCGGCCAAGCGGCCTTGACCACCGCCCGTGCCACGCGGGAGCATTCGACGGCAATAACACTGCGGATGCTCACACTCCTCACTAGAAATCGTGGTCGGTGTCATGCAAATACACCTACATATAGACAGATAGTCGGGACAAATGTAGATGCGCGCGCGAAGGCGATCGCACACCTGGCTTCACGAATTCCTGGGTGCATGGCGGGTTGCTGCAGAAAAGGCGAGAGGCAAAAATGGGGAAAACGAAGAGGGTTCCAGTGGCGCGCTGCGCGCTAATGTTACGATGCGTGTTCGCTTGTTGTTGCACGTGGTTCAGTGCGGTCCGACCGCCTTGAACCATCATGGCTACATAGCAGGAGGCCGAGGGACAGAACACAGGACCCCCTACAACGACTCCCAAAGTAAAACACACCTACTGTAATCTATACTTGCGTTCAGATCCAGTCATTGAGTCAAGCAGGTGTGTGTACAAGATGCGTTCGACTCACATGTGGCACAACGCCTCGATACAAGTGCACACCCCAACGTATCCACCACGTACATGCGTCCATGCCAGTGTGATTGCGTGTCTGTGTGTGCCTCTTGTGCCACCTCAACCCCCCATCGCTGCGCAATGCGCTCGGAAAAATAAAGGTGCATACGTCTACACATGCGTTCACATGCATATGTACGTCTGCATCTTTGGCCCGCTTTTCCCTCGCATCTGGCCCGCCCATTGTCACGACGGAATCTCCTACACGCGGAGGCGCGTCCACATGGCAACTGGACAGCAGTGACTCGCAAGGCGTCCTAGATCTAGGTATGCCGAGGCGTTTAACCCCTTTCGATACCCCGCCCACAACAGGGCTCCCTGGGCCTCCGGAATTATCAGATCAGATGGCCTGGAAACGCGCCACATGTCAGTGTTTGGGGATCGGACCAGCGAAGAACCTATCCCTTCCCATACTCAAACCCACAGTTGCAATCCATGTGCACGTCAGTGATCGTCTACTGCAGAGCTGTTACAACACTGACAATCCACCGAGCAAACCGACTCAGTAGAGAAAGCAACGACTGGCAGCAGGATGGAACAAACAAGGCGATGACGCCATGCGCCCGAGCCATTACTCGCCCCACCCTCCTGGCAAATCGGACATGTTGGCTGAGTGTCGACCTCTTGAGGGCATCGGTCAGGAATGGGCAACGCCAACTTGCATGACTCCCACTCCAGAGTGCCCTGCAATCAACGGAGGCAAATGGAGGCAAGATCCATGGACGTCCACGTTGGAACACATTCAGCGGTTTCAGCACAAACTCGACGATGCAATGCCAACAGCCCCAGAATGAAGGATGGCGATGATGAAAAACTGCATCGTTGATACTGGCATTGAGTGTGTGCTCTCGCTCTCTCTATCTCTCGTTGTCGGTCCACCTCTCTTTCTCTCTCTCTCTCTCCCTCTCTCTCTCTCCTCCCCCCCTCGTTGTCTCTCTCTCTCTCTCCTTCTTTCTCTGTTTCCCTCTCCTTTTCCTTCCCATCTCTCTCTCTCTCTCTCTCTCTCTCTCTTTCTTTCTCCCTCCTTTTCTCCTATCGCTCGCTCTCTCTCTCTCTCTCTCTCTCTCTTCCCCCCAATCTCTCACACTCTCCCTGACAAATCCCAGGATACCAAAACGTAGGCTCATTTTCCCCATGGCGGTGCCTTGGCTTCTTGGGGGGACCTCTGGGCTCTGGGAGCGGGCGGGGGGCCGCCTGAGCGTGTCGAGGAACGCGTGACAGCCCCAAGACGGCCACAACAGAGCCCGAAGATGACTCCCAGCTGACGGACATCATGTGAATAACCTCCCGGATTCCTGAGGGGTTTGGGGGTGGTTCCTGGGATTCCCAACCTCTGTCGAAGATGGTTCCAAGAGGGCCACGGAGACGCCGGCGATCGTCTACAGATGCCTCCCGGGGGGGTCCCAAAACGGACTTCCAGTGTCCAATGCCTCATGTGGGGGGATCTCTGCGGGCGGGCCCGAGCCGTCTGAACGGGCCATGGGACGCGTCGGTGTGCTTCAAGAACTCCCCGGACTGCCTAAGTGGTTGCCCAAAAATGCAGGGGAGGGGCCAATAGGCTGCAAATGCTGCTCACAATGCCGCATGACAGCTTCAAAGGAGCAAAGATACTCAAAAGAGCCCAAATCCGCACTGGTTCAAATGACTCAATAGCACGAAGAAAAGACTTCTCCAGCTTGTGGAATTTCTGGGGATCCCGACCTGTCGGCCAGAAATATATACAAAAAAATATCGAAAACGCGAATGAGCGTCCCAAGATGCCCTCAGAGGGAGCGGTCCTCCAAAATCCTGTCTCGCCTTACTCTCTCCCTCCTCGCTCCTCCTCCCCTGCCCCGCTGTTCTCTCACCTCTCCTTCCGCGTCTCTTGGCTTCTGCCTTCTCCCTCTTCTCTCCTCGTTCCTCCCTGCTCCTTCGATCCTTTTGTGCAAGAGAACAGGTGGCTGGTGCGATGATCCTCCTGCATCCCTCCCGCCATTTTCATGTGGTCATTGTCCGTATGTTCCAAACTATTCCTGTTATGTTGGTTCTACGGCCTCGCATGGATCCGACATCTTTAGAACTTAATTGTTTTGTGTTGATTTTGTGTTGTGTCGTCCTTCGCAGCACATTGCGTTGTGCTGTCTCTGTTATGCTGCGCTGTGGCCTGCACTGTGTTGCGTCGCTTCGCATGGCTGTGGGCGACAGTGCATCGGCGACGTCGGCGACGCATCGGCAACGCTGGCAAGGCGAAAGTCGGGGTCCACATCGAGATGCATCGCCGCTGCATCCGCGATGCGGCGCGATCCTCCTACCCCATCTACTCGGACCCCATCTGGGAGGCCTGGACATTACCACCCGTCCCCCATGCGCGTTCGCTGCCACTGTGTCGCTCGGTTTGCATTGCCTGCCAAATGTCGCTTCTGGCGTCTTTGCTGCCGCTCTGTTCATCCGCGTCGTGCTGCACCGCACCTTTGTTCGCGCACGTCCACTTGTTTTCCTCTCTTGCATGGATAGCTCTTGCTGCCATTGCGGTGCATCGCGTTCCTGCCCGGGGTGCATCGCGTCGTGCCTTGTCCGTCCGCTCGCTGCCACTGTCGAATAATGTTCTTCAACTGCCACTGTGCTGCGTCGCATGTTTGAGTGTTACTTTTGCATACCCGGCCTGTCCATGCGATGCAAGCGGGTTGCACGGTGACCATTTGATGCCACTCTGTTGCATCGCCCTCTCGCGTGTACTGCGTTGCACTCCTGACTGGATCCAGTCGATTACTGCCACTGTCTAGTATGGCGCCAGCTTCCAACCACTGTGTGTCATCGCATTGTTGGAACTGTTTCGTCGGCCCGTCCATGCGATAAAAGCGCGTTCCACGGCGCCCATCTACTGCCACTGTGTTGTATCGCCCTGTAGCCTCTAGCCTGTACTGCATTGCACTGGTAGTTGACTGCCACTGTCTAGCATGACGCCAGCTTGCTGCCACTATGTTGCATCCGATCTTCTTTGGCATGCATCGCCGTCATGCCCGAGCCCGTTTCGTTGCTCCCGCTGTTGAGTGGTGTTTGTTTGTTGCCATTGCATTGCGTATTTCTCTGGCCTGCCTTGCGTCGCATTCTTGCCCACCCCGCCAATCCATGCCCATGTCGTTCATTCTGCGTCGTTGCTCTCCTTTCGCTGCGTCTAACTCTGTGCGTTGCATGGGGTCCTTGCCTATCCTGAGAATTTACTGCCAATGTGTTGCGCGGAGCACGTTTGCTGCCACTGTGTTGGACCGCCTTCTTCCAGATGCTTCATCTAGCTAATGCCCACGCCCGTCCATTACCTGCCATCCAAGTGAGCAGCGCCCTTATGTTGCTACTGTGTCGTGTCGTCGCATTCTTGCCCAACCTGTGGGTGTGCTGCCGCTGCGTTGCTTCGCTCTGAGGCCTGAATCGTGACTGCCCATTCTTGCCCCGCCCGTCCGTTTGCCGTCCCCGCGCTTCAGTGTACTCGCGCGCTGTTTGCCGCCGCCACGCTGCACCGCCATCTCGCCCAGCCTCTTCCGTCGCCGTAGCACGCCGTGCGTCCCCTGCGCTGCCCCGATCGCCACGCATCCGCAGCCGCCTGCCGCGATGCCGCCGCGCGCGAAGCTCCGCAACGGCACACTGACGCCGCAGGCTGCTGGGCCACGAACTGCACCGACGCACCAACTGCTGGGTGCCGCTGGATAATGACGGACGTGGCAAAAAACGGACAGCGGCGCGCGGCTGTGCATCGCCGATGCGGCGAGGCCGCTCGTGGGGGGGCCCGACCGCAACTACGCCCTCGACATCCTGCAGTCGCGGGCCCTAATGCGCTTCCAGTTGCCTCTCGTTCCCAATGGCGCCGAGACCGTCCACCCGACGGGCCTAAAGGGTCCCAGACGCGCGCCAGAATCTCACGAGCGGGACTTCCTGGGCGTGCGTGGCAGTTCCCTGCGACACCTCGTCGGACGCGGCCGCAGAGCAGACCGTCCAGTGCGGTCCGCAACTTGGGCCTGGTGCTGCTGAAGCAAGCGTTCTTGAAGGTGGACCTCGACGTCCCCGCAGAGACCAGCAAGAGCAGCAAGAGCACATGGAGCGCAATTGCCGAACGTTTGCAGCAGCGCGTGAAGCCGGCTCCCATAGGGGAAAACATCGCAGGAGGAAGCTTCCAAGTCGTGGAGCTGGTGGGATGGGCAACTCGACCATCAACTTCCAATCAAACTCGACCATCACTTGGCGGCGAGCAAGGGGGGAAGTGAGAAGGGGCGGGCCTTCTCAGAAGGCTCGAAGTCCCCCGGCCTTCTGAGAAATGGATTAAGCCTTTCCCGAAGACGCAGGACACTTTTCAGAAAGCGCGAGGGCTTTTACTTTGAGAAGTCCCGTCGCCTTCTGAAGGGGGCCTTTTCCTTCTCACTTCCCCCCCTCGCTCGCCGCCGAATCACCAACTCTCCTCATCAACCTTCACCCTCGACCCTGCGCGTCACCCCCTTAACAATGCTCCTCTACCCTCCTCGTGCACATCTTGCTGTGTCATCCTACTTTCTCCTTAGCAGCCATGCTTGTCAATCACCCTCCTTGATCCACTCCTTTCCTCGTCCTCAATTGCCCTCGCCTCCGCCACCCTCAAACCTCAACAATCCTCTTGCTCATCCCTCATTAGGCTTCCCTTACAACTTCCTACCACGCTGTCCTCCCAAACCCTCCACCTCAGGTCGCCGAGAAAGCTTAGAGCGTGGCCTCTGCAGCAAAGGGCTGAACAACCACCGAACAAGGCGACTAAGGGCGTCGCCCTTGCCAACGACCCAAAGCTGACCTGCTCACACACTGCTCTAGAGGCCGCCAGGTAATTACCAGAGCCTTCAAATTGACGGGGCCACTCGGGGCTCAAACGACTGTGTCAATCAAGACCACTCAACGATCCTTCTGATCATTGCCTGTCCCATTGCTCCCCCATGCTCGCCTGGACACTGCCCCTGCGAGCGCGTCCTGCGGAACCTCCTTGTCCTGAGAGCCTCCGGGAGCTGCCCAGGGATCCTCCAGACGGCCCCGCCGATCTCGAGGCGTGCCCAGGGCCTCCACGCGAAGCGTGCCTCTCCACGAGACGTGCCTTGGGCCATCTGGTCCTCCTCACGAAGCGTGCCTAGAGCCTCCTGGGGCCACTTGCGCTCTCGGGGCCTAATTCGGGGAAGTCAATGCACGAAAGAACAAATAGTGCCACGCCTCGTGGCGGCGTTGACTGAAGCGGCTTCCTGGGAACTGCCTCCTCTCCCTCAGCTTCAGAGCCAGACTCAAGGGTGCCTCGTTCGTTGAACTCAGCACTTTAGCTGGCAACGCCTCGATGTCCTGCTCGGCCATACCCTGCCCAACTTGCGCTTCGAGTAAGGTGCGGGGCTGTGGCAAAGAGGTGGCTGGACGTTCCAACATGCAACAATGAACCCTGCGCGACCCCTACTAGGGGATTGAAGATGAGCCCGAGGAGCCCAGGGAACACGGGGAACCTGGGGAACCCGAGGAACCTCCGGGGAACGGGCAAAGTAACATTAGGCGGCACTCACCTTCAACCAGTGAAGAACCCTCTAGGCACACCTAAGTGGGGACATGGGCAAGCGACCTGCTGCCCTCCGGTACAAGCTTGCGCTGTGGCCTCACCGCCTCGCCCTCGTCATAGGGCGCCGTCGCTCTCGCACGACGGACCTCTTTCGGGCGGCGGGTGGGCCCGGATGCCGCCCTGCGGTGGAGCTCCGTGGACATTCCGTGGGGGGGCCCAGCAGGAGCTCGACCACGAGAAGCCTTCCACAAGAAACCCAACCCTGAAATCCTGGGATGCCCATTGATTGTTGTATGGGGGCGTCGCGCTTTCCATGGCAACACCATCGAAGCCCAAAAAACCCAGGGCACCCTGGAGGCAAGCAGGGTGTTTCTTGGCATGAGTTTCTGCTCTATCGGGCTCTCTGTCATGTTGGACGGTGCGGCTCATGCTGTACCCGCCACTCGCACCACCTGCAATCCTTGGTCGCTGCTCGCAGAAGTGCTCCACAGTGGGGCACCAAGGGAGCACGACTTCGTGAGGAGAGCTCGACTTGATAACGCGAGGACGTTCAATCTAAACTTGACGAAGACATCGACAAAGACGAACGCCCGCACTTACTACAAACTCGTAATGCAACGTGTCTTGTGCGGACTGGACGCGATCGCACAACCGAGGATGCAGTATTGTATCGCCAATGAGGTGGTAAGGAGAAAGACACCACCTCACAGGTAAGAGCTGTCTTGCTACCAAACGGAACATAGCTCCATAGTCAAGTGTGAGCCGCTCGGATACACTGGAATGGAAAGGAGGTGGGAAACAGTTCGTGACCTGCACACAGATGCGCATCAGCTGGGGCCCGTGGGCTGCAGAATCGCTGCGATGCAGCTGCATATGCGTAGTTGCGTCGGTGGCCAAGCGTTCCAGGCGCTATTCATTCCATGTGCGATGGGTGCATTGGAAGTGGACCAGGATCAGGATCAGGATAGCCAGGAGAAATAACAGCAGCAGCATGAGAGCGACACATGTATTTTTAGATATGTGTATATCGACCTCTATACAGGGAGACGTATCTAGCCACGTGTATATATATACATACACCTAAAGGAAGATCACGATATAGAGAGAGGGAGAAACACACACACACACACACAAAACATAGCGAGATAACGAAAGAGCGAGAGGGAGGGGATGGGAGTAGGACGACGGAGTACATATCGACATAAGAACGGGGCGCTGGATCACAAGCAAGAACACCAGGACGATTGGGAATACCACGAGGGGTACACTAGTGGAGTAGGAAGAGGATGAACGACAAGAGGTGGAGGATGAGGAGGAAACAGACATGCTGGGGCCAGCGGTGCCGACGATGGGATTACCACTGCGTCTCCCTCGCTCCTCCTCGCTCTTTCCCACCCCCCTGCCTTGCCCTTCGCACCTCCCCTGTCCGTTCCCCTGGCCCCCCCCCCCCCCACCCACCTAACTCGGGATATGTCGACCCCATTCCAGCAGGCTCTGTGGGGTTTTCGAATGGACCCGAAAGTTTGGACCCAACCCTGGGATATGCAATGGGGGGGGGTGGCGTCCAGCCTCGATAGGGGTGCGTCCGAGAAGCCCTCTTGTGGTGTATTCCAGAGTTTCCCCCCTTTTTCTGAGCGGCCAAACATGTCGGGCAGAACTCGGGGATTAGGGAAGAAAGATCGCCTGCGACCACCCCCAACCCTCGCCACATTTGATGGCTTCCTGCTCCCAATTATCGCCTCCGAACTTTGCCTTGGCTGGCGTGTGTCGCGCTCCTGGCCAGTTTCTCTCAGCTGCGTTGCTTCCGGAGTAGTGGCTGAACGCCACACCACATCATCGGTCCCAACACAACTTGAGCACAATGTTTGGGCATCTCTATATCTAGGGCATCCTCTGGCACGCCTGTGTGCACTTCGGGTTCAAACTCCGTCAAACTAATGACGACTCCAAAGGTCTGTAGCACGGCTCGAATCGGAAACCCGCTTGATCGAGCAACGTACATCGCCCGAGACTGCAGCGGGGGCCTTGGATTACCCATCGGTCGGAAGAAGTAGGTATTAACATGAAATAAGAAAGCGTTGAAAATAGATTGGGATCCGTCCACCTCCGAAGGAGGACGGAAAAGGTGAAACCACTCGATCATTGAAGTAGGAAGGGGCTTAAAATAGATGTGGAATCTGGGAATCCCAAACTACCTACTTTCAACGACCGATGGGTAAGATCACAGCCCAAATCTCCAAACGCCGGGACAAAACCACGACGGGCGCAATGGTTCCGTGGCGTCGGCATCGGTGAGGGGCGTTGTCGGGCCCCGAGGCTACACCGCAAGCTGCCCACTGCCAGTGAAACGCGGTCTTGGCAACACGACCGAGAGCTCGGAGCAATCGAGCTGTGGAAGCCGCGAAGTCAGAGGTACCCATCGGTCGGTAGAAGTAGGTAGAAACACGAAGTAGGAAGGCGTTGAAAATAGATTGTGTGCCCGCCCGCCCCCTAAAGAGGACGGAAAAAGGTGAAGCCACTCGATCCTTGAAGTAGGAAGGCGCTTAAAGTAGATTTGGAACATGGGGATCCAAAAATACCTCCTTTCAACGACCGATGGGTATGGGAATGCGCAACGTAAGACATCTTGCCCAGTCCCCAAGAATCCGCCACCGTGCCCCGCTGGGCACGGAGTGGGCGTGTCCTCAGGTCCTGGGCCCAATCCTCAAGGCCTCGATGCTCACTCCTGATGGGTCTTTCAAGGGCCCAGACCCCAAATTGCCAAATCTACCGGGGCTTGGCGGGTCTCGTCGGAGGCTTGCAGCGCCTTGTCGCATCTTTTTCTTGCCTAGGAGGACCCTAAGATGCGCCCAGAGGGCCCAAAGAGGCTCTCAAGATGGCCCAAGAGGGCGCCGAGTCGCCGAACGATCGGTCCAACACGCCCAAAGAGGCCTCCAAGAGGCCTCCCGAGAGGGCCCCAAGATGCAACAATCATTGATAAGCCATCGTTTTTTGAAAGATTGTGGCATTCTCACCTTCTCGGCCTCCCGACTCTCCACGACGGCCTACGAGGCCCCCAAGACCGCCTCAAGACGGCCCCAGAGGTCCTCATGAGGGTTCCAAGACGGCCCTCATGCGGGCCCCAAGACGGTCCAAGAAGCGCCCAAGACGGCCCAAGAGGGCCAAAAGACGGCCCCAAGAGAGGACCCAGATGGGGAACCCACACGGACATTTCGAGCCCTCGGCCCCGAGGGGCCCCAGGAGGCCCCAAGAGGCCCCCAAGAGGTCCCCAAGAGGCCCTCATGAGGCCCCCAAGATGCGCCCGAACTGCTCCCAAGAGGCCCCCGAGAGCGCTCCGAAGAGACGCGAAGAAGCATCCCTGACAACTCTGGCCCACAACCAAGGCACGGTGGCAAGATGGGAACGGCCGA
>CAUYUJ010021126.1:355000-447500 GCA_963575745.1 Prorocentrum cordatum | reverse complement strand
GGGTGAAGACATGTCGCTGGCAATTTTATGCGAGGGGTGCGAGGATGTTTCGCTGGCACCACCAGGTGGTGAAGAGATTTCGCTGGAAGTTTAAAGCGAGGGGTGTGCGGATATTTCGCTGACAAGTGTAAGTCAGGGGGGTGAGGATATTTCGCCGGCAGTTTCAAGCCAGGGGGCGAGAATGTTTAACCGGCAGTTTTAATCCAGAGGCGGTGATGAAATTGCGCTGGCACTTGTAGGTCTGGGAAAAGAGCATATTTCGCTGGCGGTGCAAGATTTCGGAGGCCGGATGTTTAGCTGGCAGCTTTAGGCCAGGGGCGGTGAGGATATTTCGCTGGCAGTCTCGATCGAGGAGTGTGAACATATTTCGCTGGCAGTTTTAAGCCAGGGGCGGTGAGGATATTTCGCTGGCAGTTTTAAGTCACGGGGTTGAGGATATTTCGGTGACAGTTGTGAGCCAGGGGGTGAGGATATTTCGCTGGCAGTTTTGAAGCGAGGGGTGTGAGGACACTTAGCTGGTAGTGTCATGCCAGGGGGTGAAGATATTTCGCTGGGAGTCTAAGGCGAGGGGTGTGAGGATATCGCGCTGGTAGTTTTAGGCCACAGGGTAAGGACATCTCGCTGGCAATTTCCAGCGAAGGGTATTCGGATATTTCGCTGGCAGCTTCAAGCGAGAGATGTGATGATATTTCGCTGGCAGTTTTAGATCAGGGGGTGGAGGATATTTCGCTGTCAGTTTCAAACGATGGGGCGTGAGGACATTTCGCTGGAGGTTGCACGCGGGGTGTGTGAGGATATTGCGCCGGCAGCTTCAGGCCGCGGGGGTGAGGATAAGATATTTCGCTGGAGGTGTGAGGATATTCCGCGGGCAGTGTTAAGACAGGGCGGTGAGGATATTTCGCTGGCAGTTTTACGCCAGGGGGGGCATTTTTAGCTATCGTGTTTAAGGGATGGGTGTGCCGATATTTCGCGCGTCAGGGGGCGGTGGGGACATTTAGCTGGCAGTTTTTGGTCCGGCGGTTGAGGATATTTCGTGGGCGGTTTAAAGATTAGGGGGTGGAGATATATAGCTGGCAGTTTTAGGCCAAGAGCGGTGATGATATTTCGCCGGCAGTTTCAAACGAGGGGTGTGAGGATATCTCGCTGGCAGTTTGAAGCGCGGGGTGTGCGAATATTTCGCCGGCAATTGTAAGGCCAGGCGGTAAGGATATTTCCGAGACGTCACTCAGCAACGCCATGTGCCACGCACGGGACGACGGGGGGGGATGGGTGAGGGGGAGGGCGTAGGACGAGGACGACGAGGAGGTGGCGAAAGGGGGGTGTCGGAGGTAATCGTGGTCGGTGCGGGCACCCACGCGCCACGCGATGCAGTGTTGGGTCTTGCCCTGCCTGGCCCAGTCGAAGGCTACGCATGCAGCGCAGTGCTGCGTGGGGCTGGCGGGGTGCCAAGGTGCGATCTGTCAGGTGTTTATGTTCCGCGCCCCTCCCCCGGACAAAAAAACAACAAGCGGGGATCGCCCACCCAGACTTGTTGTGCTGGTTTCTTGCTGTTTATCTTGAATGGGGGGAACAGAAAAACGGACCGTGCCTCTTGGAGAGGAGGAAGAGGAGGGCGCCACAGAGCACGCAGAGCATTCAAAGAGCCTCGAGCGCGCGCCCTCGATCCCGAAGCACTCCTCATCCTTGAACCTCCTGCCTCCTCCTGGGGCATTATGGGGCCTTCCGTTGCCTCCTGGAGCCTCCAGGTGCTGCTGGAGCCTGGCCTCCTTCTCCTCCTCCCCTGGCCTCCTCCTTGGGCCTCCTGCCTCCTCCTGGGGCCTCCTGCTGCCACCCGGAGCCTCCTTGGGGTCTCCTGGAACCTTCTTGGGCCTCCCAGGACCTCCTTGGGCCCGTCGTAGTCTTGGGACCTCCCGTGGCCTCCTGGAGATCTTCTGGGGCCTCCTGATGTGCGTTTCCTGGTGGCTCTGGGGCCTCTTGCGGCCTCTGGAGCTGTCTGGCGTCTCCTGGGGCCTCCTGAAGCTTTCCGGGGGCTCCCGCTCGAGATTCCGCTCGAGATTTCCTCCAGATTCGATTCGAGCCTGGGGTGCCAAACAAGTGATGCAGTTACAAGAGTGGGATGGCCCCGCTCGGATTCCAACGTGGAGGTGGTGACCCTATAAGAAAGGCAGATTCAAGCCGGATGAGCCCAATTACTAACATGAAGTGCAGGCCCCATGCGGAGGGGGTCCCCGCTTGAGACATCCACACGATTAACCCCCTTGGGGTGCTCAAGTGCGATGCCTGGTGAAAGTTGCCGACGACCCGCGGGGCTCCCGCCTGAGACATCCTAGCAACTCACACAGACGAGGCCCCCGCTTGAGACGTCCTCGCGACTTGCCCCATCGGGGTGCTCAAATGCTATGTATGGTAAAAGTTTGCCGATGACCCGCTCGGATTCCCAACATGAAGAGCGGGCCCCATAGGGCGGGGACTCCCGCTTGAGACTTCCTTGCAATTCACTCACAGACGAGGTCTCCGTTTGAGACATCCTCACGATTTGCCCCCTTGGGGTGCTCAAGTGTTAAGCCTGGTAAAGTTTGCAGATGGGGTCCCCGCCTGAGACATCCTGACGATGTGCCTTTTGAGGGTATTCAAGCGATATGCCTGGAAGAGTTTTGCCGATGACCCGTTCGGATTACCAAAATGAAGAACGGGCCCCATCGGGCGGGAGCTTCCGCTTGAGACTTCCTTGTAATTCACTCACAGACGAGGCCCCCGCTTGAGACATCCTCACGATTTGCTCCTTTGGGGCGCTCAAGTGCTATGCCTGACAAGGCTTGCCGATGATCCTCTGGGATTACCAACATAAATTGCGTGTCCCATAGGGAAGGGGGCTCCCGCTCGAGACCTCCCCCAAGTTGAGTATGTGAGTGTGTGTCTGGTGATGACGAATGATGATGGGTGGTGAGTGGTGGGTGATGAGTGATGATGATGGCGACCATGATGGTGGTGATGATGGTGGTGATAAGGATGGTGTTGATGAGTATGATGATTGTGTTGTTGATGATGATGATGATGATGATGATGATGATGATAATGATCACACGTAGCTTCATGATAATGATGATGCTGATGATGACGAGGATCATGATGCTGACGCCGATGATGCTGCTGAAGATGACGATGATGAGTGGTGATGGCAAGCGAGTGTGTGAGTGTGAGTGGGTGCGAGTGAGTGCGTAGGTGGGTGGTATGATGGTGCTGCTGCTGCTGATCATGATCATGATCATGATGATGATGATGATGATGATGATGATGATGATGATGATGATGATGATAATGATAATGATGCTTGCGAGTGTGATGGCTGTGATGGTGATAGTGATGATGAGGAAGCGAGGGGTGTGGATGAGGACTGCGCGGGGCGTCCAGAGAAAACGAGACACCCACATGGGATGTGGGGACAAAAGACACAAGCCCAGACCCAGTGAGCGCAGGCCCAGGACAACTGCGGCTAACGCCGTCTCAAGAAACCACATGGGCAATCCACAATGTTCAACTTGGCAGGACGGGAACCCGTTCAACCTCCGTGGAACTGAGGAGGGAAGCTTTCGGACGTTTTGAATCCAATGTTGGATGCTTCGGGTGTTTCTGGAGTCTCTGGGCCCCCTGGGGACCTCAGAACACCTCGCGGACATCCTGGGACCTCGCGGGAGCGGGGGGACTCCGAGTAAGGAGGACGGGGGGGCGGGGGAGAGGAGGTGGAGGAGGGGAGGTGACGAAACGTGGAGAATAAGTATGCGAGGGGTAGGGCGACATGGACGAACATGATGAGAGGAAGGTGTGTCCAGCAGTGTGGGTGACTGAAACGCGGACTGCAAAAACTGCTTGCCCTCCCAAGGTCCCCCCCCTCGCTCATGTTGCCTGCGGAGATTCAGTGACGGAGAGGATCTCGCAAGACGCGGAGAACAGCGCGCCACTGTCCGCGGTCACGGTTATCTGCTGGCCATCCTGGAAGAGGTCGCCGACATCCTGCACGACAAGGCGCCTCCCCCCCCCCTCCCGTACCGACGCTGCTCTCCACGCTCTCCGCTCCAGCCTCTCTGGCTGAAGCTCTAGACCTCGCACTCTCCCGGAGCCTTGAGAGCGGACGCCAAAGCAACCGCAGAGCCCTCCCTTGGTGATGATCTCCAAGGAGCGAGCGAGCCCTCGCGGCGGCCAGACAACAACACTTTCCACCAAGTCGTTAGTTACGTCTAGTCCCCGTTGCTCCACCTGCTGTGCGGTCAAGTTCTAAGTTCTTGCTGGGAGAAGCTTGATCCCACCAGCCCTCCGAGTGCAGGTGGTTTAGCGAATTGGTTATTTAAACCTCCTTCTTCCCCTTCAAGAAGCTCAAGAGGGCTCCAAAGTACCCGCAAGACGCCCCTCAAGTGCCAGAGACACCCAAACAGCGTCCGTGCAAACTCACCAAGACGACAGCTGGATAGCCCTTCTGGGCGGTAGGCAGGGCATCGAGGCCACGGGCCCTTGCTGGACGGGCTTGCTCCAACGTCTTCTGCTGCAAGGGCCGATGTGGAAACAACGCACATGGTTCCGTCGTCGTCGTCTGGTCCCCCAACTCACCGCACGACTGCCCAAGAGAGGCCCAAGCCGGTCCAAGAGCGCTACAGGACGGCCAAAGAGGACGCCCCACTGAGATCATCGTATTCGTCCTCCTCATCCTCCCCCCTCCTCCTCACTCCTCCTCCCACCTCCTCCTCCTCCTCCTCCTCCTCCTCCTCCTCCTCCTCCTCCTCCTCCTCCTCCTCCTCCTCCTCCTCCTCCCTATGCTCCTCCTCCTCCTCCTCCTCCTCCTCCTCATCCTCCTTCTTATGCTCCTTCTCCTCTTCTCCTTCCTCGTCCGACTACTCTGCCTCCTCCCTGCGCCCTAGCCGTTCTACGCTCAGGTGGTTGAGCTGTGCAAGTGTGTGTATCTTCAGAACGGCTCGGGCCCGCGTGCCAAAGTGTCTCGGTCGGCAGGCCGCCTCTTCTTGGACGCCTAGAAACTGGCACCAACACCAACATAGGGGGTTGCCCCCACATGGGGAAGGTGATCCTAGATTTCGATGTTGGTGGCAATATTTCGGTCACCCTGGAAGCAAGAATATTACCACCATCACCGAGATCGGGATCTTGTTCCCTCGGTAGAGGCACACCGCCGATATCGGTGTTGGTGTCAACCTCTAGGCCTGCGATCTTCCCCATTCTCAAGAACGCCCCATGCATCAATGGCGTGATGGTTCACGGTCTGCCGCTCCTCCGTGGTTGGCGAAGTCTTCGAATGGAAACGGTCGGGATGGTGGTGGAAGCCTATTTCCAGCTCTCACGCCTGGGCCTCAGTGGGAGTTCGAGTCCCCTGAGTTCGGCGGCAATCAAGCAGGGAGATGGGCATGCGTGGAGTGTCCATGTAAGAGGACCTCTCCAACCTCGTCTACTGCAAACACTAAAGATCCCCGAAGAAGACGCCTTCGGCATCGTGGCCGGGTGCTCGTGGAGTCTGGGCCCACAAAATTTCCAGCAGCCTTCATGCCATTTCTCTTCTTCGAGTCGTTCAGCCACCGCCCCTCTGGGAGGCACTCAGCAGGCAAAAGAGGATACCGGTCTGAAGGCAAGCCCTCCGTAGTGAGGGGAGGGTTGCTTCTGGACAGTATGCGTGAACGCTTCTAGGAGGCTTCCAACAATAATATGCGACAGTCGACTGAAGCAAGGTCGTACAGAGAAATGTGGCACACTCATTCATTGAGGTGCTCACCCGTGTCTTCACAGCTTTCAGCAGATGAGGGAGTCCTGGGTGCGGAAGCTTTCCAGGACTTGAGGAAAAGTCTCAGGACCCATCTCGGCCGTGAGGAAGAGATTTGGAGCGCATCAGCTGTCAAGTGCCCAACTTTCGCCACCCTGATCGACGATCGCGGGGTAGAGGTTCCGTTGCTCTGCCCTTCTCCGCCGTTCGTTCGGCGCCTCCTCATGGAGGCTGTTTTTCGCCAGCTGGAGTGGACCGTCGGTGGGAACCTGGGGGTGTCTGTTCGAGGATGTCTCGACGCGGTCATGGAAGCATTGGCCAGCAAAGCTACACGCCTCAAGAGAAAAGGACCATCCGTGCTTGGGCTACGCGGGGTATCTGGACTCGACTGTATGCGATTTCCGAGGATCACGGTGTTCCACCGACTTGCGAGCTGTGTGAAGAGGCCTGGGGCACTCCCTACTATTGCTAATGGGTTTGTGAATGTCTGGGCTCGCAGGGAACTTGTTGGGGATAAATATCGCTTGTAAGTCCCGGGGTGTCTGCATCTTTCCCGCGAACACGGGGACTCTGCTGTCTGCGCGAGGCAGTTCGAAGGCAGATTTCATATCAAATTGCGCGGAGCGCTTGTCATATCGAAAACAGATTTTATATCGCCATTACCATCATCACCATCGCCATCGTCGTAGCAATCATCACCCGCTTCCTCAGCACCACCACGTCTCTGCAATCATGCAGCAAATCACCATCGGCCACATTTCAGTACACCACGCTGGAGCTCCACAGAGGCTCCCATAGGGAGCTCCACCGCAGGCCCCAGTGGCAGGGTCCGCATGGCACCACCGCGCCCATTTCACCACACCCCTCACACGTATCGTGGACCCACAAGGAGATACACCGAAGACCCCAGTGTGAGGGGCCGTATGGCGCCACCAACAAATAATTCGGCACAACGCTCACGCGTTTCGTTGCCTCGTATGGAACTCCACCGAAGGTTCCAGTTGGAGGCGCTGCACGGTGCCACATTGCCCATTCCGGCATACATCTCACACGGTTCGTGGCCCCAGAGGGAGCTCCATCGAAGGCCCCAGTGGCAGGGTCCGCACCCATGTCGGCATACCGCTCACACATTTCGTGGCCCCAAAGGGAGCTCCACCGAAGGCTCCAATGGGAGGGTCCGCATGACGCCATCGCGCTCAGATCGGCACACCCCTCACACGCTTCGTGGCCCCATGGGGAGCTCTACCGAAGGCCCCAGTGGCAAGGTCAGCACGGCACCACCGCGCCCATTTCAGCACATCCCGCGCTTCGTGGCCCCATTTAGATCACCGAAGGCCCCAGGGACCGCAGGTCGCCTCGGCACACATTTCAGCACACGCCTCACATGTTTCGCGGCCCCGTAGGGGAACTCACCGAAAGCCCCAGTGGGAGAGGCCGCATGGCGCCTCCGACCCGATTTCGGCACACCCCTCGAACGTTTCGTGCCCACCCCTCCTTCGTTCCGCAGGCCTCGCGACACTCGCAGCTGCACATGACTGGGTCCTTCGCCAAGATAATTCGTATGCGATGCCAAATCTATATCGATAATCCGTGCTCTCGTCACGTCATCAAGGAACTCAACCGTGCTTCATGGTGTGCTGACATTTTACTGGGAAAGGAGAGCATGGGTGCACCATGACATGTCCAGTCTGGGCGCCTTTACCTCAGACCCGCAGGCTGGATAGTTCTCAGGGCTTCGGGGTGCCACCATGTATTCGCCTGGGCCTAGCACTCTGTGGACCGACCATGCGAATGTTAGGGCGCAGCACGAGCTGCCAAGAGATGTTTAATTTATCTCCTCGAAAGACATGTGTTAGAGTGTCCCTGTAGCTTTTGAGTCGCCCAGAGCGGCATCACATCAAAGAAGTCGTTCGAGTAAAAACGCATCGCTCGCTCACTGAGGTGGGGCTGACTCCCAACGAAGAGTTTCGGAGGTTCGGGAACGTCGCCGCGGACCTCGGGGTCAAGGACGCCCTCCCCAGCCATCCGAGAGACGAGCACGAGTTGGAAGATGCGGATCTCTGTGTGAACTCTGCGCGTGCTGCCTGCAGGCTCGCGGCCACTCTGTTGCCAGGATTCTCGCCTCTTAGTGCCACCGACGATGTGCTATGTGGTCCTTCGTATGTGGCCCCATCGGAGCTGTCCCAGGGTCCTGTTTGGCTCCGTGTCGAGGGGTTCCTGGCGTGGTTCAAACTGCCTTCAGATCCGTCGTCCGCGGCATGGCATCAAGCCCCCTCCTGGTACGCGCGTCGGATTCAACGTGTGTTCTCCAGAGTATCCAGCGGCTTCCGGCCACAAGTGCTTGATGCTTCCATGCAGTGACGGGGTCGAGCTCATAGTCTGCAATGCATGTAAGAACCACACATTCCACGGAATGATCCGAGGCCTCAGCACGACCTGTAAGACCCCCGCTGGGAATTTCGGCGCGTGCGCCTGGTCTAGGATCTCCAAAGGCCCCCCGCCCCGAACGCTGAGGTGTTACAGTTCTGGTGGAGGCTGGAGGCAACTCGAAACTGTAACGCGTCAGTTGGGCTCTTCCGTGTTGGAGCCCGTGTCTCGTCACAACCGAGCTCTTTGGGAGATCCCCCTCTGGGAGGGGCCGGCTTGACGGTGGCTGAAGGCCCCGCAGGGGAACAAGCATCCTCCCTGCGCCCTTCTGCATACCACTCTCCTCCATCCTCGTGCCGTGTGCAGGCGTGCTCCCGCCTCTCTCGCAGATGGTTCTCGCAGGCAGAATGTCACCACTGGATGTGGTGCTGATTCTTCGATCGGAACGGTCTGGGTCGGCCCTTCCACGCAGGTGCTCCCCGCTGCAGCGTTGGCCACATTGCAGGATCGGCGCCTTGCGCCCGTCGTTCAGATGGCGCTCTCCCCCGAGCGCGGGCCACGTTTCTGGATCTGCTTCGTTCCTCGTCGCTGCCGCCTCCTGTATGCCCCTCCTCCGCCTTCCGCTGCTCATCTTGCGCTCCTGCTCCGCCTGCTCCGCCTGCTCCGCCTGCTCCGCCTGCTCCGCTTGCCGCTTGCCTGGTATTTCTCCTCATCCTCCCCATCCCCCGAAAGGAATGGGTGGGAGTGGCAGGATATCAGATGTGGCGCGAGAGCACCTGGCTTGCCTGCTCCTCATCTTCTTCCCCATCCCAAATCTTCTTTTGCCTCTCTCCGCCCTTTCTGCTCCCTCCTCTTCCTCTTCCTCCTCGTGGCTCTCTCTTACTCCGCGCCTCCTTGCCACCTCACCTGTTCCTCCCTGCAGGAGGGTGGAGGATGGGAGAGGGGAGGGGGGGAGGACAGGGGAAGGCAGGGGAGAGGGGAACGAGATTGGGGTGAGAAGAGGGTGGACGAGGAGCGGGAAGAAGAGCTGGGGCGAGGAGCCCCTGGATGCGGTGGAACGATGGGGGGACTGATCCAGGGGTGGGAACATTGACCTGAAGTTGGCGATACATCGCCGATGGGCCCTTGACAGCAAAACCGTACGCTCCTGGCCAGGCTCTGGAACCCAAGCCCGAATCGGAAAAGAATTGGGACTGGGCGATTGGGGGTCGATGCTGCACCCCCCTTGAGCGAGTCCCCCCCTGCCAGAATCCATAACTGGAGGCCTCCAGAGATCCCCAGAGGCCTCTGGAGGTCCCGGGAGGCTTCCGGGAAACCCAGGCAACACCAATTGAACTCCACAACCTCGAGCCCTACCCCCGAGGGGAGACGAGTGGAGGGGGCGGTCCTCGTGAAGGAGTACTGGCGTCACGCCACCGGTCACGGGCACGTGAGTCTCGCTGCTCGCCTTCACATGCCCGGCCGGAATGCCCGCCTGCCCGGCTCCTCCTCCTCCTCTTTCTTCCCCTCCTCCTCCTCCTCTTCCTCCTCCTCCTCCTCCTCCTCCTCCTCCTCCTCCTCCTCCTCCCCTCTACTCCCCATCCGTCTCTCTTCCACCCCGCATTCCCCTTCTTCCTCTTCATCCGTGTTGCTCTCCTTCTCTGTCCCCCCTCCTTGCTTCTCCTCTTTCTCCTCCTCATTATCCGGAAACCTCACCGCGATCTGAATTAGAGGTCGTCTGTCTCACAAGACAATGTCATGCAAACGGGCAGCGTAATGCAAACCATACAAACAAACAAACTAGCACAGCACCGTATCGCAACACAATAGGACACAAACCACTCCAATCAAATAACGGAAACAATGCAAATCAAGCGTTATAGTGGGCATCTGCGCATATCCAAGACAAGCCGTGCGACGCGATGCAAAACAAAACAATACGATACCATGGCGCCCTGGCGCTCATTGGCGCTCCAACTCACCAGATCCACTTTGACCTATGAGGGATTTGCCGAGATCCTGTCGGGGGGTCATGGGTGGAGCAGGGTCAGGCAATCTCGGGGCTCCCGCATCGAGCAATGAAGCTGAAACCGAATTGGGGCAGAAAGCTTCCCGAGTACTGGATATGCAACAAAACACACTGCTCCTACAGCATGACGGATGCCACTCACCCACGCTCCATGACGAATCGAACCGTACCCCGCGTGAGCTGTTCGCGAATTCCTTTAGCATCTTCGTCATGAGATGCCCTGCTGAGCAAAATGACTCCAACAACTCTTCCTCCTCCACCCGTCCTTTCCCTTCTCCTCCTCGACGTCGGCGCCGACTGCGGAAGACGACAACGAAGCCGACGACGGACGACGACACTGACGAGGACGACGGCGGCGAGGACGACGACGGCGAGGACGACGCCGACGAGGGCGACAACGGCGAGGACAAGGACCTCCCCCGCCCCACCGAGGAGCAACACTTGCCCATGACGGCCCCAAATCTCGGGGCCGATTCAGGCGGAACGATAAGGGGGGGCCGGCTCAAGGGAGGAAACACATCGACCTGGAATCGGCGAGACGTCGCCGACAGATCGGCGGTGGGCACCCGATAGCGAATCCGCACGTCCCTGGGGTGGGGGGGCGGGGGAGCTATCAAGCCCCTGTGGTCGATCAATGAGCGATTGGAGGTCGATGCGTTCCCCCCTGAGCCTGTCCCGTCCTGACGTTGCCCCTGCCGACGGCCTCTAATCTCGGGCTCGACCGAAACGCCCTTTTGAGCCGGAACAGCATCGCAGCGAGGGCGGCTTGGACTGAGGAGGTGCGAAGATCCAGGGCGGGGCGACGCGCCACCGTGGAGACCAATCGTGCAACATCTCGGTGAGGGAACGGGGGGTGCCCGGTTTTGCCCTCGACCCTCGAGGATCGAGGAGGAAGGCTTTCGGACGCTTTTGAATCTCGTCGGGGCCTCCGGGGACCTCCAGAAAGCCAACGGGGACCTCCGGGGATGAGGATTTGGGGGCAGACAGAAAATGTACGACCCTGAATAGATGGGGTCGGAGGAGCTCGCCGCATCGCCGATGCATCGGCGATGTGTTGGCGACGCCGGCATGGAGAAAATCGGGCTCCACACCGAGCCGCATCGCTGGCGATGCGGCGAGATCCTCCGACCCCATCTACTCCCACCTCATCTGAGATGCCTAGATTCCCCCCTTCCAGCTCTCCTCCCCTGCAGTATCTCCTCCCTCTCGCCGTGATCCAATCTGCACAAGAGGGGCTTCCGATTGGACTCCTGGAGCCAAAACTGATTCGAGCACGTCTGGGGCCCTTGCTGCCTAGGACAAGACAAACTTGCAAGATACCGAGGAGATTCACGCTGCTCCTGGGCAGGCTTTGCTGCCTGGCGAAGGGGGCGAAGGCCTCCACGACACAAGCAAAGTGGCAGGACAGGCCGGAGGCCACTAGGGCGGCGCAACTTACGGCTTGCACGGCAAGTTTACGCCGCGCTATCATTACTGCCCGAACGGCGCATTCTTCACCGCAGCGCGTTTGAATCCGCATGGATGCTTCCGCGGGCCAGCAAATTTCATCTTTGAGTCGTAGGAGCCGTTCTCGCACCGCTTTTTAGTTTGAATTCCCAGCTTGCCTTGATTTCTTTTGCTTCTCTCCTCTCCTGCCTACACTGTCTCTTAGACTCTTCAGCTGGTTCCTTCCTCTCATCCGCCCCCAGCCAAAGCTCGCGCGCAGAAACGAGCCGCGACCCACCCGCGTCCGCACTCAATGGCGTGGTCCTGTCAGAAGCGCTCCGTTGGAAAACGACAGGAGTGGGAGGCAGGGGACCAACCTTCTCCTTCACCTCTCCTTCCTTCATCCTCTTCTACACCATCTCTTCCTGATCCCTCCTTCTGCGCCTCCTCCTCCCGCGCTTCACCTTCAGCGTCCATCTCCTCGTTTTCCTCTTCATCTGCCTGCGTTGTTGGGCAAAGAAGTCGGGACCACCGCTGCCCCGTATGATACTAGCACTCTTGGTCGGGTGCATGGCCCCGTCTCGAGTCCTTTCGGATCCTCAATGCTGAGTGTTCCAAGAACTCCTCAAACGCCCCACACCGCGGATTCCCGACTTGCATGCTTCCAAGCGCTCCTGGCCGCTCTTGGGGCTTGCCGCGTGACTCTTCCCGAAGCCTCGGGGGCATGGTTGGGAGTCCACCTTCCCATGTCTCCTGACATGGCCTCACGGGACCGTCCTGGGGCTCGATTGGGGGCCTCCTGCGCTGTCTTGGAGGCGCTGGAGGCCAGCCCAAGGGGCCAACTCGTCCAAATCCCCCTAAACTGGAATTTGATTCTGGCATTCGCTGCTTTTCGGTCTGAAGCGTGCCCAAAGCGGCCTAACAGATACGCCGAAAGACAACCCCAAAGCTCCAACGCCCAAGAAAACCCCGATAGGATCCCCATGGGGGAATGCGAACCGACACCTGGGACCCTCCACACCGAGATTTCCACCGAGACCAGCGGCAGGCCCCTAAGGAGCGCCCAAGAAGCCTCCAGAGGCCCCCAAGAGGCCTCGAAGAGACTTCCAGGAGGCCCCCCAAACGGCTGCAAGAAACCTCCAATAAGCCCCCAGGAGTTCTCCCAAGAGACCCCAGCATGGCTCTCAGAAGCCTCCCGTTCTCGACCCAGGCACGCTGGACCCTGGCCCGCGGGCCAGTCTTGGCCCAAGAGCGGAGGACGAGGGGTGGCAACCCCATCCGTGGGAACACCTCCCTCCCAACATTGCCCCAACATGGCCCGAGTGAGCTGCACGGCGGCCTCCATGGGCCCCAGTGTGAGCTCCTGATAGCAATTAGCTCCTCGACGATAGCAGCAGTGGCCCAAGATAACCAACGACGGCTCTTCTGGAGGCTCCCTCGGACTGTGCTTCACAAGTTCCTCGCCTTTGCGGGCTACGATGCCCCAAGAAAGCCCCAAGAGAGCGTCGCAAAACACCCCCAACCGGCTCTGACTTAGGTCCTCTTGTGTCGCCCTGGGCGCCCCCCCCGAACGGGACGATACTGACAACCCTTCGTAATGTATCCAAAGAAGCCCCCGCCACACTCCTAGTATGCCCCCCCATAGCCTTGCGCCCCAGAGAGCTCCAGGGGAGCCCCCCGATAACGCCCCCAGAGGGCGCTGCTCTCCCGAGCGCTGACTTCGCACAAGAATCAAGAGGCAAACTCCCAAAAGACACCCTTGCCCACGGTCACCCCCGTGACAGTTTCCCCATCGACGCGGGCGTCAAACGAAACTGTGGGAGAAACTGCCGCCACCACACATTACCACGCAGACCCCCGCGAGCAACCAGTGCCACCAAGTGGACAAGCTAGCAGCGTTGTGCATCACGTGCATAGCGGCCGTGCGCAACGGAATGGTGGATCCGCGGTTCGCCGCCATCCTGGCACAATTTACGTCAACTTCACTGTCCAACGAGAGGCTGTGTCTTCAAGTTTGGTGCTTGTTGTCGCGGTAGCTTCGCCGCTGCGCCTTGTTGATGCAAACCATGGTGGGTGCCACCGAGCGATATTGCACGGCTCGCTGACCCTGCTTGCTCTTACATCTATTGCTCGCCCAATGTTGAGGACCTTCTGGTAATGGATCCGCTACAATTCCTGGCCGTAAGACCTCCTGTCAACCGCACTCTCTTGCGCCAACTCCCGCCTGGTCGCGACAAATCCTGCTGCGCGCGCGGAGCATCTCCACACGGCTTACCTGGTTTCTCCCCAGCGCTGCAAGCTGCAGGAACACGCGCTAGAGGACCTCCGACACGACTTGCACTCTGTGAATGCGGGCGCCGATGATGGTCAGCCGCCGCAACGCCGATGTGTCAACATTGCCAACGTTATCGGCAACAAATCCGCGGCAGACCTCCCAAGGTCATCTCTCCAACCGTGCAAAAACACCGCCTCCGAGGCCCAACATGATTCAGAAATGAAGCCGAGGCTGCCGCCCCAACACCAATCTGCTTACGCCGCCAACGTCGTCGACGACGCGTCCGCGGCGGACCTCCCTCCATTGTCTCAACCCGTCACTTCCTCCCCCTCAATCCTTGCCTGCAAAGTCCCGCGCATCTCTCCATTCCTCCCTACATGATTGCCTTTGTCGTCCATTCAAAACTCCCCCTCCCAAACCCACTTTCTTTCTTATGCTACGTTCCTCCATCCCACCTCCCCTCGCACCTGCCCGCCCAACCAGTCGCCAAGATACCAGAAAAAAACGTATCTGAATGTTCACAACAAACGTGCTGATCTTTTCCTGGGTCCCGACGCCTTTGGGAGAGGAGTGCGGTGCCTGAGAGCTAAAAGATCCTCGGAGATCGGGGGGTTATCAGCAACCTTATCCTTCTCCCTCTCTCTCTCTCTTTCCCGCCCTTTCGCAACACGTCCACATCTTACTTCTCTCGTTCCCGCACTCGACACCCCTCAGACGAACTTGATCACTTCGCCAGCCGACTTTGCCGTGTACCTTCCTCTGGCCCTTCATCCCAACGCCTACATCGTGTTGGCAATTGGGCGGGGTAGAGGTCGAAGCATTCTAATAACTAATCGTATCAATAATCTTGATTCGTACTTGTGCCGGTCATGGCTGTAGTAAACAGAGGTACTAGGGCAACATGAGTATACGTACATACCCTTACGAATAAAATAACATCTCATAAAGACATGGCAACTGTACCAACACCAGTATTATGTGACCGGTAGTAACAACACTGGTAGGTGTCGCTGTCGACGGTGACGTCGCCGAAGCAATCGCGACAGCTGTGTGAAGCAGTGCCAGTGACGAAACTTGAAAAACCACTGATGCTATTGATACAGCATTCCGAAGAAGTTGTAGGAGTACCATTGGTAGAGTGCGGGTGCAGGATACAGTGGGCGTCATGGCACCAGTAAAACTAATAACATGGGCCTTGACGTAATTTACATCTACAGCAGCAGTTAACGCTGTGGTGGCGAAATTCGTATAGTGGTGGCTGTGACAGAGGCAAGCGGGCTTGACACAGTCACCCAGTGTTAACATTGCAGGTCGTAGGCTGTACTTGTTAAGACTGTTTAGAGAAGGCGCGCACACCCGAACCAACGTGGATCTCTCGCAACGCTGCTGGATTCAAGGCGACACTGCTGGCGAAACGCCTGCCTGCGCAAAGTCTCCGCAACCTGCTCTCCTGGGAGATCGTGGGGCCCGGTCCTACGAATGTTTCGGGGTGAGAACTACCTGGGGCACCCCCTGGCACTGCTCCCTGCTCTAAACATGTGCTGATCCGACTCGAATCCCGCTCGCCTGCCGCTTCTCCATCAACAGACCGTCACCCCTGCCGCCGCCTGAATCGGACGACTAGCAGAAAGCGGCAAAGAAGGGGCTCTGGCGAATCCCGCGCTTTTCCAACACACGATGTCCGTGGAGACTTTTCATGATCGCCCCCACCGCTCAACACCGTACTTCGCTTCATCCTGTGCTCCCTGCACCATCCCTCCTGCTTATGATCGTACTGCTGCTGCTGATGCTTTCCGTCCTTCTGTCGATCCACTCCAACGACTCCCCACGCTTCTCTCTAGGCCACACCGCGGTGTCAACTTGCACCAGTTATAAGAAAATCTATGGCTGGGGATGCGGGGCCGCGTCAGCATTTGTCATAACGTCAAGGACGTAACGTTCTGAAAGCGCGGCGCGTTGAGAACCACCTGAACGACCAACGCTTTATATCACGCCGACATCATCATTCACGACACATCCATAGCATGGCACTACAAATGCTCACGTTCTAACGTCCTCGTCGTCCTTCCAAATATGGTTGTCGGAACACATTGTGGGCGAAATCAACACGCGCGTTGGCGCCCACATTACGCAGATGTGCCTCATATATAACCCAATGGTGTGTGTGTGAACAAGATGTGAACATTTTTGTTCCGGAACTCCTTGTCATTGATGGTGCGGTGGATGGACATGCCTCATGGAGGCCAACGTACATGTCGGTTTCGGTTACGAAGATGTGTTCTCGAAGATCTTATTCCATTTTCGGTCACAAGCGGCACCGACGAATCTGTAGAAATACCCAGTCGCACGACTCGTCGACATACCTGTGTTCACACATATATGAACGCCAACAAGATCAAGGGGATAATGTCGGGTGTCAACAAATTCTGCCATGCCCACCACCGTCCGTGGCGCACATACACACGCTGGGACTTAGATCAAGTCGCAGTCACGCAAACACATGAATATAGACACACACACGCATATATACATATGACTGCGTTGGCGCTTAGCGTCAACATCTTTGGCCTTTGAGCTTGGGCCGTTTTCTTTCAAGTCCCGTTCCTTATTTGCTTTCGCCCTCGGCTTACACGTTCGTGCACCACCCGAACTTCTCTTGGGGTGCGTTCAGATTCTTTTTTCGAGGCGGACCCGATGACGCTGCCACGAGAACGCCACCTCGAGGCTCCGAAAAGATAGGGCTTCGCAACAACTAGAGCAAGCGACTACAGACATGAAGGACGTGGCGGATGCGGGAGCTGAAAACATTTAGGCCGTCGGCTGCGAATGTATGTGTACGTAAACGCTTGAACCGGTTGCCGTGAATAACGTGGGGGGCCCTTGTGTGGCCTACATTCTGGCCAGCTCGTGTCCCAGGCTGTCAGGGTGCGCAATGCGAAGCAATGGTAAACCAAGCGAATGAATGCGAAACAAAGCAACACACTGCCACGCAGTGCAGAATACGAAGCAATGCAATGTCATGCAATGCCGCCTTGGCTTTGAAAATGCACCGAAACCAGGGTCCGCCATGGATTTCTGGGGAATGTTGTTGCAAACTCGGGGTTCGGGTCAGTTTAGTGTATTCGTAAGGAGACGCTTTCTGGAAGACGCACGACCATGCAAAGGAATGACGTTCGAGGTCCTTCGCGTGGCCACCACACGGGCTCGCTCGTGGCCCAATTTGCCCAGTCGCACAATGCAAGGCAGTGGAAAGCATCGCCTTCTCTTCTCACATCTTTCCTCTCATTCGTCCTCGCTCTCCCCTGGCGTTGCGAACCACTCCCCGTCTGCCGCAGGTCTTTTTGCGGAAGCTCCTCGTTGGAGAACCTCTTGGGGACCTCACGAATGCCTCTCAAAGGCGTTGGGGGCATCTGGGGGCCTCCTGCGCGCCTCTCTGGGGCGTCTTGGGGGTCCTTTTGAAGCCCGTTTGGGCCGTCTTGGGGCCCTCTTGGGCCGTGCTGGGGCCTTCTTGGGAAATTTGGGCCCTCTACGGGCCTTCTTGGGGCCATCTTGGGCTCTCCTGGGACCTCCCATGGCCCTCGTGGGTCTCTCTTGAGAGCATTTCGGGGCCTCGTGAGCTTCTTTGGAGGTGTCTTGGGGTAGTCGTGGCGCCCTCTTGGGCTGTCTTAAAGCTCTCTTGGGTGCCTCTTGGGCGGTCTTGGGGCAATTTCGGACACTTCTTGGGCCGTCGTGAACGCTGCTACGCCACAAGACGCGAGCATGCTGAAAGTGCACGTCTGCCCTCGGGAATGGAAAGATGTTTGCCCCCCCTGGGGCCCTCCTGCAGACCTCTCGAAGCATCTTGGGAGCCTCTTGGGCCGCCTTGGGGGCCTCTTGGGCCGTCTTGAAGCCGTCGTGCGCTGTCTTGGGGCTCTCCTGCGCCTCTTCGACCTCTCCTCTGACCGCTCTCCGGGTCTGCTGGGCAAGGCCTGGCGAGGCGCCCTGGGAGGCGCGGCGGGGCTGAGGCGCCCATAGGGTTTTGCACAGCCCCGGATCCCGGGGGTCCGGTTTGGGGGGAGTGGGGGTGTCAAGGGTTTTCCCGCCTCCCCGGCCTTTAAGCATACGGGAATATAGGTAGAGGGAGATAGAGGGAAGAGAAAGAGAGAGAGAGAGAAAGAAAGAGAAAGAGAGACAACAAAAACCAGAAACAAAGAGGGCCAAATATCCGCTACCGTGTCTGCGTGATAACTGCGTGTCAAAATGTCCGTTCATTGTCTGTTAAGGCTCCTGTGATGGTTCTAAGGCTGCCCCAATTGAAACTCGAATGGTCTGCAGACCCCTAATGTTGTTTCCCAGCGCCCCTGTAAATCTGTATACGGTTCCAACAAGCCAACCATCGTCCCAAAATGACCCCCGAAATGCTCCGACGTAATTCAAGAAACCCCGACGAGATGCCCCAATAACTATGAAGGGGGGTCCTGAGGGACCGAACAAAACTGAACCAATGGATATCAATGTTATTTGTTTGCCCGAAGCTGTTGACATTCGGATCGTATCTGGAAAACTTCCAGGAGCCGGATGAAACCCTCAGAATGACCAAAACGGCCGCATTATAGTCCCAAGGCAACCTTCTCAACCTTTCCAAGACCGCCTTGGAAATCTCCAAGACGGCCAGCCCGCACATCCATCCAAACGTTCAAGCAACATCCCAAGATCCGACGAGCCTTTTTTTTTGAAATGCGCATGGAACCATAGCGCCAATGACAGCACCGACACCAGGACGGGTCCCAAACAGGATTCTATAGGGGCTTACAGCGCGCCCAGGTCGCCTCACATACGCCACCCAGCCGCCAACGTGTCTTCAAAAAAAGGAAACCAACGGGGCGAAGATGATTACGATTGCTTCGTTCTGATTGGCGGAGCGCCGCTCCGCTAATCTCCCCGAACCAACAGATTTCGATTGCCTCGCGTCCATTGGCGGAACACCGCTCCGCTACTTGGCCTCCAACCAAAATATACCGACAATATTGTCTCGAACCAGGGACATTCCGATTGCTTGGCTCCTAATTGGCGGAGCGGCGTTCTGCTACTTGGTCTCGAACCAAGCGATTACGGTCGTTTCGCTCCCATTCGCGGAGAGGCGACCCCGATTGGCGCCGAACCAAAAGATTACGATTGCGTCGCTCCATGTCCCTCATGTCCTCTCTTCATCTCACTCGTCGTTTGCGAACGCGTTCCTGTTACCTTTTTCAAATTTTATTACGTGGCCTCCTCCTTGGAAGGCTTTCCGGGAATAGTGCGAAAATTGTTTGGGGCTTCTGATGATATTTGAATGTTTGTCTGTGTATAGATATACGCACACGACTGCATTGGCGCTTCGCGCCGCGCGTCTAGTTCAGGACGCCTCCCTGGCAAGGCAAAAGATCATCGCGTTCGTCAGCAGGGGGACTTCGAGGCGTGGGCGGACGAACGGCTCATTGTTCTGATATCCCTGGTGCCTAATGACACCGCGCTCGCCCGATGCGCTTGCACGCTTGTGCGCTCGAGCGGGAAAGGAATGACGATTTTTCACGCGCGAAAGTGCTGACAAGCGACGAAGCATCAAACTGTTGTGCTGGCGCTTGTCCATGGACGGGGAACGGGAAGGGAGCAGGGATGAGAGGGGGAGAAACGGGGAGAAGGTCCAGAGGAAGGAGCGGGCGAACAAGGATGGCCATCGGATGCCACGAACGTGGGAAGAAGGTAGAGGGGGAAGGGAGAGAGAGAGAGAGAGAGAGAAAGAGAGAGAGAGAGAGAGATAAAGAGAGAGAGAGGGTGATAGAGGTACGGGAAAGACAGGCGGGCTGGCGTGAGAGCAACGAGCGCGTGGTAATAACAAATTCTTTGCGAAGCTAGCCCAGCAGCGCCGCCACGCGGGCGCCAGGGGGCACGGCGGGCAGAAGGATAATCAAGCGGCTCGGGCCCTTTAGGGGGCCTCCAATGGCCTGCTCGGGGGTCTCCCATGGCTTTCGTGGGTCTCTCTTGGTTGGGAGCCTTCTGGGGGCATCTTGGTCTTTTTGTGGCCAGTCTCCGGGCTTTCTGGAACAGTCTTGGGGCCCTCTTGGGCCGTCTTCAAACCCTCTGGGGGCCTCTTGGGCCGTCTTGAAGCGATATTGGGGGCCCATCGGGTCGTCTTGGACGCTGCGAACACCCCAAAAGCGGATACGCTAAAAATACAACTTCCGATGGGAATGAGCCGATTTTAGCTTCTTCGAGGCTCTCTGAAGGCCTCTTGGGGCGTCTTGGGGGCCTCCTGGGCAGTCTTCAGACCATCGATTTGGGGCGCTTTGCGCGCCTCTTGGGCTAGATTGGGAGCCTCTGGGGGGGTCCGGGGCCCCTTCTGCACCCTCTTGGAGCCCTCAAGGCCCCCCGGCCCCCCATGCGAACCAGTGGTCGCAGTTCTGGGCCGTCCCCCGGCCTACTCCGAGATTATATGTATGTATGTATACATGTATATACATACATACAAGTACACATACATATACACCTATAGACACATACAGACACATACATACATACATACATACATACCTACCTACCTACCTACCTACCTACCTACATACATACATACATACATACATACATATATACGTACGTACGTACGTACGTACATGCATACATACATACATACATACGTGCATACATACATCCGAACATGCATACGTACATATATACATGCATACATGCATACATACATACACACATTCATACAAACATACATACGTACACTCAACCACGTACATCCATACATCCCTACATACATCCAGCCAGGCAGCCACACCGCCCTGAACATATGCATGCATACATGCATACATACGCACACATGTGCCTGGCATACATGCATACATACAAACATACGCACACATATACATACATACATACATACATACATACATACATACATACATACAGACAGACAGACAGACAGACAGACAGACAGACAGACATACATACATATATACATACATACATACATATATACATACAAACATACATACACACATACATACATACATACATACAAACAAACAAACATACATACATACGTCGTGTATGCATATAGACATCCGTACATACATACATATACACACATGCATACACACATACATACATACATACATACACACATACATACATACATACATACATACATGCAAACATACATACACATACATGCGTACACACATACACACATGCATCCAAACATGCGTGTATACATATATGCATGGCTGCATATACACAGATGTATAGATATGTATACAGGCGTGCATACAAACATGCACGCCTACACACATGCACCTATCTACCTACCTACCTGTCAACGTCCAGACATGCATGCATACATGCAGACATGCGTACATGCATACATACATACCTACATGCAGACACACATCCATACATACACATACATCCATGCACACATGCACACATACGCACATACACGAACACATACATACTTGCATACACACATACATGCACACAAACATACAGACATACTTACACCTGGACATGCATCCATACATACATGCATATATGCATATACATATGCATATGTATAGTTGCATGTACGAAGAGCTTCCATCCAATCGACTGACGGGTGATCAGTCCTTGATATTCTTGCATCCGGCAGGACACAGGGACACCCTCCCCTCCGATGAGGGAGATGCCGCTCCTCTTGTTGCGCCGCGAAGCCGCAGGCTGCGTGCAGCGATGCACCCCCGTCTTAGCAGACGAGCTGCCTGCCTGGGTGGCAGAGCGAAGTGCAGGGTCGAGCGCCATCCAACAGTCCCTGCGAACGAGCGCCCATGCCTTCCACTCCCTGTCGCTTCCTTCCCTCCCGCCAACCCTCCATCCCTCCCTCCCCCCACCCATCGCAGAGTGCTCGCGCACCCGCCACTCCCCCCTCCCCCCTCCCCATCCACTCCTCTCCGGCTCACGTGGCCCAGCGGCCCCAAAAAATCGGCGCAGGGCGGACAGGCCCGGCAGCTCAGGAGCCGGGGGAGCAGCGGCAGGAAAGGGATGAGGGAGAACAGGAGGAGGAGAGGCAGGAGGAGGAGGAGGAGGAGGAGGAGGAGGAGGAGGAGGAGGAGGAGGACGACGACGAGGAGATAGGCGGAGGTCCCACCGTCCTCCTCCCTCCTCGCCGTCTCTCCCCCTCCCTCTCCTCGGCCAGCGAACGCCCGCACCACTCATAGCAAAGGGCCCGCGCGGCCTCGCTCTCGACGTCCCCCTCGCCGCCCAGCGCTCTCCAGAGCCCGCCCAGGTCGACCGCCTGGGCCCCCTCCCCCTCCTCGAGGGAGGGGAAGTGGGGATGAGGTACGGCCGGACCTGGGACAAGAAGGCATCCCTCAAGCACATGAGACCCTCCGCCGGCCAAAACACACAGAACATTCAAGGGTACCCTCCCCAGCATGCACATGCACAAGTAATCAACAAGCACGAAGAACATTAGGGCACCCTCCCCGAACCAACTTCGATCTTACACCTCGGTCCGACGGTAGGACGAAGTCAGGAGGAGGATAACATCGGGTGAGGATGAATCGAGAATCTCTGAGAGCCGACAGCTCTGGAGGATGTCTCGGGCGCCGCGGCCAACCAAGAGCTTTCGACAACTCTCTGGAACGATTTATCCTCGACCTAGCCGCGCCCGACCCTCTGGGAGAGGAGCGGCAGCACGCGCTCCTGCGCGCGCGTGGGCGAGGAGCAGCGGGGGGAGCACTGCTGGCGCCGCGCGCCTGGAGTTCGACCAGTGCCCCATGCCTGCCCGAGACCCGACCTGGAGGCCTCCTGGGCGGCGCTTAGTGGGAAGCCCTAAAGGCCCCCTTGTGGGCCCCAAAAGCCCCCCCAAAGGCCCCCCTTTGGACCCTAAGGGGCCTCTTTCGGGCCCTGACGGGCCCCTTTAGGGGCCCTACTCGCTGCCCCCTTTCTTCTGCAGTCCTCGCTGCCCCCCCCCCCCCCCTTTATCGCCGTCCCCGTCACGCGACGCCCAAGTCACCCACGACGGTACCAATCCAGGCCACCTCCAGACATCAGCCGCTCCACTCGGCCACGGCGACCTGCACTGCCCCAACAGAGGCTCCACCCGCCCTCCTCGACCGACGCACCTGCTGGGGGGTAAGGAAAAGGGTTGTTATCGGTGTTGCAAGTTTCGGGGGTTCGAAAGAGGGCCCTCTGGAGGTCAAGCAGCTCTTCTTTCTTCTGGGGGGGTCTCAGGAGCATGGGCTAAGGCCCCAGTTAATCTATGGTGGTGCAGAGGTATTTCCATGACGACGATGCGGAGGCGTGTAGTGACGACGAGACGATGGTGCAGACAATCGGTACGACTGCGAGCGTGAACAGGCCAATGGCTTCGCCCCGCGAGTCCGAGCCGACTCGTCTTCGCAGCACTGGCGGTCCTGTCGACCAGCGCCCGCGCGCAAGGGACGCACGCGCTCCGTCCGAACTTCGGGACCGTCTGCGCAGCCGCTCGGCCGAAGATGCACTGTCGCACGGCGATGGCCCCTGCAGGGCCTGGCCCGCGTGCGGCAACGGGCGGCGAGTGGCCGCCGTGTCTGCGCCCTGCTGGGAATATAATTTCGAGCACCCAGAAAGGTATCGAAGCAGCGTCTGCCCGACACAAAGTGTCGAACGAGTATCGCCTCCCCTGGACCGACGTGAAAACCCTGCAGTTTCGATATTTCTTGGTGCTTGGAGTTCCGAGTTCTTCCTGGTGATCAAAGCCAACAACAATTGGAACATAACAACACTGGGAGATGTCTTGCGCATGCCCCGAATAGTCGGAACACCGAAATCAGCTTCGTACTGGTTGTGGTCGATGTGGCGTCCCAAGACGGCCAAATCGACCACGACCACAACCAGAGTGCTCATGTCAAAGACGGTGGGCTCTCCCTCGAGGTGCCCCCTCGAAGAACCCACATACTTGTGGTTGTGGCTCCTTGCCGTGCCCAGAGAAGAAGCACCTGCCCGGCCCCTCTCGCGGCCCGTTTCAGCATGGGCGTCCACGGGCGCCCCGTGCCCCGGCTGGGTCCGCCGAAGCTTCGCCGGGGGCCCGCCCGTGGGCGCCTCGTGGGCACTCCCGCCGAGCCGCCGCCCGGGCGCCCGCCTCCGCTGGCCGCCGCCAGCGCCGACCCGCGAGCGAAGGCCGCCGCCGCCTCGCCGCGGCGCCTCCCAGCCGGCACGCTTGCGCTGGGCAACGGCGGCCCGCGGGCCCACTCCCTTTCCCGGCCCCCCGTCCTCCGCCGTCCCTCTCCCTCCTGAAGTGCCTCGTCCCTCCTCCTCCTGCTCCTCCTCCTCCTCTTCCACTCCTTCTCCTTATGTGCAACTCCTCCCTGTCGCACCCCGAAGCAACAGAAGGGCGGACGAGCGTTTCGCCTGAGACTTCCCTACCATTTATGATTCTGGCGCTTCAAAATGGTCACAGTTTCAGAATGATTGGGCGGGCCGCTTGCAAAATGTGGCTCTCGCTTAGCGCCGCGCACATTCCTTTCACATAGTTGCAAAAGCTTCGCAGATTGAGGGCCGGTCGTTTTCAGAAGTTGGCTCTCGCTTTAGTGCCGCGCACACTCGTTTAAACAACTCGCAACAGTTTCACTGTTGGAGTACGGTTCCTATTCAAAATGTTACTCTCGCCGTCGCGCCACGCACACTCTTCTTACAGAAGTTCTACTGGTTCTCATGGTTGACGTTGACGTACCAGAAACGGTGTTTTGGAACGGTGTAGGATTGTGAGGGCGCAGCTATTCAATTTGATTCGCGGTACTGAAGTCCCAGAAATGGTGTCCTGTCACGATTCAAGATCGGCAAGACGCAGCAGTAAGGTTGATTCGTGGCGTGGAAGTTCAGAGCATGGTGTTCTTGCACGGGTGCAGACTTTGAAACGGTTGTCTCCCAACGGGGCACTTTCCTCAGTGGGAATGTATCGTTCTAGTGGCCAATGATGAGGAAACCTGGAGGGAGGGTTTATTGCAACATCGTTAATGGGTCTTGGGTTTGCACTGGTCCTCCTCCTCCTGTCTCTCCTCTGCCGTCGCCTCTTCACACCTCCCAGTCTGCACCCGAGGGCGAGGGCATCCGAGGGCAAGGAGGGCGACGACGAGTCGGCGACGACCTGACGACGACGAGGACCACGCCCTGGCGGCGCCCACATGGGGGTATGGGAGGGAGGGAGGGACAGATTCTTAGAAGGCGGCTGCCTCCTAGAAGGCGCCGGCCCTACACCTGCAGACAAGGCCCGCGCCTTCTAAGGAGCAGGGGTGCCTCTAAGGGAACTTCCCCCCTCCTCCTGCACCCCCTCTGCGCGTGGCCGACCGCCACCGCCTGCGTCGGGCTGCCGTCCTCCGCGCCGTCGAAGCCGAGGTTCGGCGCGTTGGCGAAGAGGCGCAGCGCCTCGGCGTGGCCACCGTGCAGGCACTACTAGGGGGAAAACAAACATACCTCGCTTTTGACCACCCTCGCTTTCAAGAGATACCAAGCGATGCCAAATTACGGCCTGTACTGGTCAGGTCGCTTGACGAGGAGGCGCGTGGTATGACTTCGTTTTTCCTGGAAGCGAAAGCGGGGTAGGTAATTCACGCTCTGAACTACGGCGGCCCCTTCCGCTCCCTGCCGGTGCCCCCTAGCCTGAGAAGAAAGGTATCTAAAAGAAACTGTTCCGTCATCGGGGGCGCCTTCTCCGAGGCGGCTGGAAAGCTTTTGCCCTGACGTGCCACCGTGTGGGTATAAGCTTTCCAGCCGCCCTGGGACAGGCGGCCACGACGGCGAAACAGTTCATTTTACACCGTTTTACGCCCGCTAAGCCTCCCCTCGGTCGTGCTGCGGACCCCGCCGTTTCTGGGAGTGCTGGGGAAAGGCGTGAAGATTAGACAAACGCGCTCCACTACTCGCAAAGTAGCTGCTCGCAAATGGCCCGGATCCGCCGCGGGGGATTTGCGATACACTTCGTCAGGGCAAGTATGTGTTTTTTTGTTCTGACCTTTTGCGAGTAGGCACTCTGCGAGCAAGGGAACGCGCTCGGTAAGCCATGGCTGGGATGCCCGGGAGGTGCGTGAAGATGCCGGGGGGGAGACGAGTGCGAGGCGATGCCGGAAACGAACGTGCCGACAGCAGGAGTAACGCATGGCGGTCGATCTGCAGCTGATTTCCTCCCACCCGACTTCGTGCAGTCTTTTTGTATCTCTGTCGACAGATGCGAAGAAAGGTGGACATACGTGAAGCGACTATCATTATTGACGCCACTCGTGCAGAGCGTTTCTACCCCACAGTGACAACAGTTTCACCATATCCCGCATCAAACTAATTCGACCCAGCTCTGCTGCAGCTTCATTGCGGATCCGCGATCCGCATTGGCAAAATGAGGGTCGCTGTTATTCTCCGCCTGGTCGCTGAAATTGGCACTGACCACTTCGTGCCCCTGCGCTCTATAACGCGGCGCTTGCATGCTGCCCTGCGCGTCGAGCAACAACAAATCCTGTGCCAATCACGTCGCCCTCCACGGAAAGTTGTCCATCGGCGCTATCCAGTCTCTCCTGGAAGCAGGCAAAGGTTGGCAGCATGTCCTGCATGTTGGGTACTATCTCGGAGGTTTCACGCTTAATCTGCGCCCAAGATGTGGCAGCGAATTCCACTTGTTGAGCTAACTCGTTGCTCCTTTGCCCCAGCGTCGCGACGCCCTTCTCCAGCGTCTGAAAGAGCTGCCGCGCTTCAGAATCCGACGGCCCCCTTGTGGGGCCATCAAGCTGCAGGGCGAAAGTTCGCAGTTTCCTGTACCAGTTGCAGCTTCCGGTTTCCACTGTTACAATTCTGCTTCTCGCTGCTTACTGTTCCTTGTTGACTTCTTGCTGCTTACTGTTCCTTGTTGATGGACCGCGCGAGGGGGGAGCTCCAAAACGGGCATTTTTACCACACCCTGAGCGTGTGCTCTGAATTGCTGGGGTGGCTAAACATGTACTGTACACCCCTCACGCAGATCGGCAGGGTCAGGGTCCAAAAACACACGGGATTTACAACATTTCTGAAATTCGGTGGCACCCCTCACGCACACAGATCGGAGGGGTCAGGGTCCAAAAACACATGGGACTTGTCGCATTTCTGAAATTTGCTGGCACCCCTCACGCAGATCGGCGGGGTCAGGGTCCAAAAACACATGTGATTTGCCACATTTCTGACATTCGGCGGCACCCTTCACGCACATCGGCGGGGTCAGGATGCAAAAACACAAAGGTTTTGCCACATTTCTGAAATTCGGTGGCACCCCTCACGCAGATCGGCGGGGTCAGGATAAAAACACACACGGGATTTGTCACATTTCTAAAATTCGGTGGCACCCCTCACGCAGATCGGCTGGGTCAGGGTCCAAAAGCACAGGGGATGTGCGACAGTTCTAAAATTCGGCGGGACCCCTCACGCAGATCGGCAGGGTCAGAGTCCAAAAACACATGTGATTTGCCACATTTCTGAAATTCGGCGGCACCCCTCATGCAGATCCGTAGGGTCAGGTGTCAAAAAACACATGTGATTTGCTATATTTCTGAAATTCGCTGTTACCCCTCACGCAGATCCGTAGGGTCAGGGTCCAAAAAAGCAAAGGATTGACCACATTTCTGAAATTCGGTGGCACCCGTGACGCAGATCCGTAAGGTCAGGGTCGAAAGACAAAAATGTCCCGACACTGCTTCACGGCGGCGCCCAGACCTCATGATTTAGCTTTTGCATCTCCCATTATCCGAGACAGGGGGCCGGCGGCATGGGGCCAAGCCCTTACGGATTTCCAGGCGCGGTTTGCAGCTGTTCATTCGGAAACAGTTTCTCTGCTGCACTGCTGCGCCCGACAGGATGTGTTTTCCCTTGGTCCGGCATTCGCTGGTCTTGTTAGACAATGTCACCAATCACCGCGCGAGCTTGGGGGTTCCCGCTCTGGCCTTGCTGCGATTGCGAGGTGCTTGCGGACTTCGCGAAGGACAGACGCAACCAGGTAAGGTTGACCTCTTGCTGTTTCTTCGAACATTCGGCCTTGATCCTGTAACGCCTGCTACTGCGCGTTGGCCATCTGCTGGCCTCGTGTTTGGGACATCTCGGCAGTTGAGAATGATCTTTGATGTTCGACGAGGGCAACTTCGGCACAACCCCGCTGCCCTGTCTGTGGCCTGGGTGGCCCGTGGCCTACAACTCGAGGTGGGACTCGTCTCGCCAGGTCCCCCAAAAATGGTGACCCTTGGCTTTGTTGATCTGGTTGCTGGGCCTCCAACCCGTGCTTCGGCGCAACGGGATAAGGGGTAAACTTCCCTTCTTCAGATCCCACGCGGAATCTGGCAGTGCCAGCGGCGGGCTGCATTGCCGCATGAGCCCGTGCAACGGCTCGAAGCGGCTGGGTTTGACCCTTTCCCTGCGGCGCGGTCTATTCGTACAACTCGTCCGTACCTCGTTCGCTGCTGCTGAGCAGCCTGTTGCGTTGTATCCACGTCGAACGACGCAGCGGATATGATGACCCCCAGGTTCGCTTCCGGCTCACCTGAGGTTCCCATCTTAGTTACAGTGCACCGCAGTGCTTCGGCCGATAACCTGCATGTGAGCTTGATTCAGCCTTCGGGCCAAATCCATCAGCCCCAGTGTAGTAGGGATGGACTCGGCTCGCCGTTGAGGGCGGCCGAGTTCCAGCTTCAGTTAGTTAGCGAACGTTAGCTATGCGACTCGACGGGACGACGATGCGAGCAACAAAAGTGCAAGCTCGCGTGGTCCTTCCTTTCTCTCGCGCCGCTCATCAGACAACAAGCTGCGGCGGTGTCCTTTTTCCCTCCTCGTACCCAGGGGGGACAGAGGAGGGAACGCAGGAGAGGAGCGGGGGAAGCCCAGCTGGACCACGGGACCACCCCAAAACCCGCAACGGGGTTACCGCTCTCAAGAATAAAACGCGCCAGCTCCGAGGGGTAAAACGCATCTTCCTCCCTCCTCTTCCCTCTTCCCTCCTATCAAGTCTACCCATCGTGGGAGCCGTTGCCTCTGCTGAGAGCGCACGGGGGAGCGTCCAACGCCGACCTCAAAAGGCGCCCGCTCCGCGTCGGGCTCTGCACCGTTGCTCCATGGCCCAGCGAGGAGAGACTGGACTGGACCAGAGCTCCATGGCCCTTGGGTTCCCTTCAGGGACACGGGTGGGGGTCACTCGGGCGCACAGGGGCCGAAGAGGAAGGGAAAGGATGGGGGAGGGAGATGAGGCGGTCGAGGGGAAGGGGGACACGGAGGAAGAGGGGGGGAGGGAGGGGAGGAGGGGGAGGAGAGGACGACAGTGACACACAGGATGTGCCGACGATGCTGGCAGGACGCCCTCCCGTCGTAGATACGCTCCTCGTTAGCCCCCAACGGGCATTCTCCTTCACTGCGCGGAGCGCCCACTCCGAGGCACGAGCGCCACAGGAGCCCCCCATTCGGGCGGAGCTCCTTTCCGAAAGCAGCTGCCCTCCATCCTTCGAGCTAGAAGGGATGCGGCGGCGGGGTGGATCAAGGAGTGCCCTGCGGCAGCCCCACCTTGAAAAGGAAACGCCCTCCATGGGCGCAGCTGTGCACACATGGATCCTTGTGGAAGACATGCTGAGGCGAGCTCGAGCGAGAGCCCCATTCCGAAAAAGAGTGCCCTCCATCAATGCATCGGCTGGGGATTATTCAAGCGAGTTCGCACGGAGCCAAAATGAATACCCCCAATTTGAAAACGACTCGCCCTCCATCCGTGTTCGGCGCCAAAGCGAAAACCCCGCGCTGGAAACGGACCGTCCTCCCTCCGTGCAGCTGTCGGGAATTGCAGACTCCAACGCCACTAGTGGTGAGGAAATGCCGAACAAAACGCCCGGCCCAGCCTAACGACACGCCTGGTGGTGCTCAGGGAGGATCTATTTACAACTAGCCAGCGGCTCTGCGGTGCAGGACCGGCTTCTTAGCCTCTCCACCTGGGGCCAACTTTGCGAGGATGTCCCGAGCGAGGGCCCCAGTTTGGGAGTCTGCTCCAAACGTCGTCAGATTCGCTGGAGACTGTGCAATGAACACGCTTGGCCCTCCACCTGGGGCTGATTTTGTGCGTACGTCCGAAACGAAGGCGCCGGTTTGGAATTCTGCGCCGGATTCCGTCAGATTCGCCGGAAACGAGTCAAGAAGCGCAATTGTTGGCCTCACCCCCTCGCGCTCCGGGTGTCAAGATGACGTGCGTACCACAGAAATTCCGTCAAGTAAGACAGAGAGATGAAGAAGGACGGGGAGGGCAGAAGGCGGGATGAGGTGAAGGATGTTGGGAGAGGGGAAGGGCACGATGATACGAGGAGGGTTGCAGGAGGATGGGGATGAGAATGATGAGCTTTCTCGCTCTCTCTCTCTCTCTCTCTCTCCTTTTTTCCCAAGCCATCCTGTGGTGTTGCGTCCTCGTTTTAAAGAGACAGCGCCCCGCGTTCCCGCCTTCTTCCTTCCTCCCCTCCTCCCTTCTCCCCCTACTTGCCTCTGCTCTCCGCATGTCCATCATTTCGACACACCCCTCACGAGGATCGTGGCCCCATAGGGAGCTCCACCGAAGGCCCCAGGGGCAGAGTCCGCATGCGTCCCCCCGCTCATTTCGGCACCCCTCTCACGAGGACCGTGGCTCCATAGGGAGCTCCACCGAGGGCCCTAGCGGCAAGATACGCATGCTTCCCCCCGCTCATTTCGGCACACCCTTCACGAGGATCGTTTCCAATAGGGAGCTCCACCGAAGGCCCCAGCGGCAGGGTCCGCATGCTTCCCCCCGCTCATTTCGGCACACTCCTCACGAGGATCGTGGCCCTATAAGGGGCTTCACCGAAGGCCCTAGCGGCAGGGTCCGCATGCGTCCCCCCGCCCATTTCGGCACGCCCCTCACGAGGACCGTGGCCCTATAGGGAGCTCCACCGAAGGCCCCAGCGGCAGGGTTCCGCATGCGCCCCCCCGCCCATTTCGGCACACTCCTCACGAGGGTCGTGGCCCCGTAGGGAACTCCACCAAGAACGGTACCCACAACGCGGCACTCACAAGTGCATATGGTTGGGTCCTTCGCCAAGATGTTTTTTTTTTGTTTTCTCTCTCTCTCTCTCTCTTTCTCTCTCAGAGCCACTCCTGTGCCTCCACTCTCCCCGTCATTACATATCTTCATTTGCGCTTTCCGTGTATCTCCTCCCTCTTCAACTCGCCCTCATAACCTTCCACTTCCTCCTCGTCCTCCTCCCTCTCCTCCTGTCACCTCACCGAGAGGGACGTCAGGATGCTGGGGAAGACATGCGGAACATGCACTATGTGGCCATCCAAATCCTGCGTGCGCCACAAAGCACTTGCCAACACTTTTCAACACCAGACTTTAACTTGTCATCGGAATCGAGAAAGGCTGCTGCTGATACGCATGCGGGCAGTATTGGCGCACGCTATATATAAGCAATGATGCGTGCAATGCTAACCTAGTTCCAAGGTCTGCTGGGGACCGGAATATCCTCCCACGTTGATCTGGAATAGATGAGCTCAATAGTTGTCCACGTTTTCGCAACCTCTCCACCAAGAAGTAACCTACATGACTCGGAAATTCGTGGCCAACATCCGTCGCCACGCCACTGCCCGTGAGCAGCGTAAGCTTACCGATGAGGAGCGAGGAAAAGGAGGGCGGGAGGGAGCGAGGTGCAGGGGCCAGGGTGCTGTGCGGAGATTCCCTGCGGCCCAAATAATAAGATTGCATCTAAATAATATTGGTGCTTCTCCGCCTTGGTGAAAGAAGGATCCTAAGAGGCGCGGTTGCAAGCCTGGGCCCTCGCGGGCGTGCGCGTCGCACGATGCGGGAGAAAGACTTGCGAAGGGGTGGATGCGGACCGATAGTTGCTCGCGTGAAAAATCCAGCACAACTCGTCGCTGGGCTAGTGCACTGTTCCTCACTTTTCCGTGGAGCGCCAGCTATACATACACACCGATCTTGGCCAGGCCAATCCTGGGCCCAACATCGGTGGATACGCCCTCCTGGATCTGTCGAAGAAGTGTATGCGTTGATTCTAGATCCAGGATTGGCCTCAACAGGGTCGGCGAAAAAGGATAATTGGCCTCCTCTGGACGACCGTATGATAACATTACCACTGGAGGGTTCCGTGATACGGCCCCGCTTATCTGGGTCCAAGCATCACGGGAACTTCGACAGGAACTTCGTCCCGTCGCACGCAGGCTGCAACTATCGGCATGCTACCGGCCACTGCCTCCGCCAGGCTGCAATCACACGCCAGAACCCTTTTCGGAGTGCGGAGAACTAGCGCAGGGGCGGCTCAAACACCGCAACAGGCGTCTCGCTCGGTTGGGTGCTGGCACGTGCTTCTTTCTCTAGCAGCGCCGTGTCGCCCGTCATCTCGATCTCCTCGCCCATCATGAACTTGGGCGGCTCTACCACGGAGGCCCGGGGGCTTTGCCGGGGGCTCTGGCTGCCACACCGGCGGACCATCGGGGCCGACGGCTTCGAGAAAGCACCATCCTCCGTGCACGCCCGAGCGCGCAGCTTCTTCAGGAGGGAACAGCGCGCAGCTGCACTGGGCTCGCTGCTAAGCGGGGTGAGGTAGAGGCCCTCTTTCATGACAGGCTCGATGACCACGTCGCCATGCAGCTCCTTGCATGGCCGCAGACCTCGCCCGATTTCGTCGCACGCCGTCATCAGATCCACAGCAACGCCTGGTGTGATGACGGAATCTTTCTTGTACTCGGGGTGCTGAAGCACAAACTTCCGCATCCACGACGCGGGGGTGAGGAGTTCGCCGCTCGCCCGCCTCCTGATCAGCGAGAGGTACTGGTGGATGCGCGCGAAAGAGGTCGCATCACAAGCGATGTGCTCCAGGTACGCGTAGCACAACTGGATCAACCCAGGGAAGTACTCCCCTTTTCCATTCATGATCTCGTCCATTGTCATCTCTTCACTATCATCGCCTTCGGGCAAATCAATTGACCCGCACCCAACACAATCACCGTAAGGCAGAACATGCTTCCTGAACCAGAACTTCTGAGCGTTCACGGCCCCCATCTGGTGCGCGCGCTTCATGTTCTCGTCCACCTGCTTGGTGAGTCGCAACGGAAAATCAACGGGTTGCGTCTGGATGAGATTTGTCATTGGATTCGTTCGTATTTCATACGGGGTTCGTTGTGTATTATTTGGACCTGGTGTTGATTTAGTTTGTTGTGTTTTAAAGTGGGGTCCTCGAAAACACAAAGGAAAACACAAAAACAAACACCACCACCCATGCGAGACCTTCGATAACGGAATCAACACGTCGAGATTGAACACCAGTAGCACTCTTGACAAGAGCACGGTGACGGCAGTGAATGCCGCATTCTCGAAATCGGTCAACTGCACCTCCATTGGCCGAAACTCGGTCCTCAGGAGACTCAGGCTGCACACGATTGCTGGAAGCCAACACGCAAGGACACAAACGCAGGCCCACACACGCACCCACACAATTACGCAACACACACGCACACATTACACACAAAACGCACATACAGCGCACGCAACACACACACACACACCATCCGAGTGAGGGGTGTCCCCCTATTCGAGTGAGGGGTGTCCATCCGCACGAGTACATGTCAATTCGCGCATCATGTAGGCTGCGTCGGGGGAAGCACACGTTGTCGCGTTAATCTTCTCATTCTTCTGGCTTGGGGGGCCCAGCGGGGCCCGGCTGGGAGCGCCCGCGTGGCCTCGTGGTTTTGGACGCACGAAATGGGTACGGAAGACATGGGCACGGTGCCCAACAACAAATGTTGTCCAAAACCGATAGCGGCCGCTGTCGGGCAGGCGACCTGTTGTATCAAATGGACAACGTCCGCGTCAATTCCGACAACGAGTCCTGTCCAAAATGAACCAGAAATTCTGTTGGTCGTTGTGCCCATTCTTTCCGTACCACCTTCGACCATCCCGAATGGAGGCCCAAGGCGTGGGCCGGTGGGGGCCAGCGGGGGGGTGGGGCGCGGCGTCGTGGGGGCCGAGGGGTGGGGGGCTGCGGGGAGGGTCTGGTGCCGGTCAACGCGTGGACCAACGGGACCCTGGTCTGGGTTGTGCAGAGGCGCATACAAACATGCGCTCAAGGCGTTTTTTCTCTGACCAATACTTCCAGCTGGAAGCGCGCGCGCAGGTTCTACCGCGGGGCTGGCCACTGTCACAACTCAATGGAATTCCAAGCAGAGGTCAGCGATTGGCAAGCGCTCCAGCATTATTGCGTGGCGCGCTTCAGCTCTGTGCTGCAAGCAGACACATGTTTCTGTCCATACACCCGCCAGTTCGCACAAACGCGCAATCAAGTTGCCAGCGTGCACCCTAAACAGTGACTTCTTGAACTGTGGATGTGCAAGCTATGTGGCGCAAACTGTGCAACGTGGTGCAGGTATTGTGAAGTAAGCTATCTGGTGCAAGCTACGTGGTGAAAGCATTGTGGTGTCAACCACGTGTTAAAACCTATGTGGTTTAAGCGATGTGTTGCAGGATCTGTGACATAAACTACGTGGTGGAAGCTATCTGAACAAGATAGGTGGTGCAACCTATGTGGTGCGAGCTATGTGGTGCAAGCCATGCGGCTTAAGCTACGTATGTGGTGCAAACGAAGTAAGACACGACAAGCACACCATGGGCACTACTACACACGTGCAAACGCCACCCACACAATGCACATCATGTGTACAAAGCACCCCTATTTCTCGGGGGCAGCATTAAAGAGTTCCCTGGCGTCCTCCAACCATTTCTGGACATTCTTAAGCCCTGCTGGACGCAATTTGGAAAGGGTTATCTTGGGAGCTTTGGGAGCTGCCTCCGGGCCCTCTTGGACCACCCAGGGCCGCTCTTGGACGTCTCGGGGGACTCTGAGGCGGCAAAGGAGCCGTCTTGGGCCCATCTTGGGCACTCTCGGGGCCCTGTTGAACCCGCTTGAGCCCCTGTGGAACCCTCTCGGGGCGTCAAGGGTCTATCATCTGCCATATTTGGGCCCATCTTGAGCCAGCGTGGACCCTTCTTTGGGACTTCTTGGGCACAAAGAACCTCTTGGGCCCCTCCGCCCTCAGAAGCGGAAGGCACATGTGCGAACGTCATGAATCACGTATGGGGGATCCATGATCGTTGACTCCTGGGTGCCTCTGATGCGTCCTCCTCGGGTCCCCATGGGCCCGTTTGGGGACTGATTCGGCCCCACTGAAGCCAGCTGGGGCATGCCCGAGCTGCCCTTGGGCACTGTTGGGCCCCTTTTGTCGCTTATTCGTACCCACAAGAGCCGTTACCTCACACTTCATTCCTTCCGTGTCCTCCGACCAGGCAACGAGTCACCGAGGCCGTTTGAGCGGCTGGAGAGAGGCCCAGGAGGCCCTGGAGGAAATCCAGCATTCCGTCGGCAAAAACTGAGGTGGAAAATCTAGCAGTGTGTCCCGGTCCCTGGCGCCTAGGCCCCCTGTGCGCAGGCATATGATATACTAGGCGAGGCGACAAATATGAGCCCGCGGCGGGCCTTTGCTTTCGACTTATTACGTCACTGAATGTAAACAATCTGGTGCCCGCAATCGGCTTTTGCAGGCTACCAATTGCATCGAGACGCCTTCCAAATCGCAGCGCGACGCGCCGAACCCAGACCAGCCTCTCAGCCTCTCACCCCAATGTGCATCTGAGGGGGTGATGGGTATTGCAAGGCGCACGTACACACTTCTGATCTGCGGGGCGAGAGCGAACCTCTTCCGCTATAAGCTAGGCGGGCTACGCACAGCTTGAATTAGGGAGACAAGGCGCAGGAAAGCGGGGCCTCAGGCGGCCGGAGCGGGCGAGGCCCAGGGGTGCAGGCGGTGCCGAAGTGGATGTGCAGAGGCAGGAGCGCCGCGGACTGGTACCGGGGGCGACGACCCGGAGGGTGGAGGAGAAGGTGTTGCCGTCGACGGCGCATCACGAACACCAGCCTCAACCGCTGCAGAGGGGGACGTGCCACTTGACCAGGTCGACGCCCAGAAAGAAGAGGAGCACCACGAAGGCGATGTGCAACGTAAGGCGCACATACACACGCGCGTGCGCACTCGAACACACACGCCCACTCGCACGCACATGCGCAAGCACTTGCACACACGCGCACTTGCAAGCCCGCACGACTGCGAACACGCACACGCACGCAAACACATAAACACACCCACATACACGCGCCCGAACACCCGCAGGCCCACGCACGCCCACGCGCACAACGCGCACAGCGCGTTGACTTGAGGATCGCTCTCAAAAGCACGCACTCTCTGATCTGTCAGTTGACCACCGACGGACACGGCTAAAATCCCCTCATAACTTGTAGCCGGATGGGAGGGAGTTGAGGAAGAGGAGGCTCAAGGCTCAATTTACCAAGGCGTGGGCGACGGCGCTGACGATTATGCTGGCGTAGGCGCGCGCCAGCTTGGGGGCCGCCGCAGCCGCTGGCGCTGCTGCTGGCGACAATGTCAGCGTAAGCGATGGCAACAGAGCTAGCGTGTACGCTGGCGTTGATACCAGAGCAGGCGTCGGCGTAGCTGGTGGCACCTGCGTAGCGACTGGCGACGGTACTGGCGATGATGTTGGCGGTGGCACTCGCGTCGGTGCCGAAATAGAAGCTGGCGATGGTGCTGACGATGATACTGACATAGGCTCTGGTGTCGACGCCGCCGCAGCCGCAGGTGACGGTGCTGGCGGCAAGCGCTGACGTAAACGCTGGCGTAGGTGCCGTCGTATGCGGTGGCGCCAGCACTGGCGCGGTAACGGCGTAGGCGCTGGGGTTAGTGTCGGCGTATTCGGTCACGAGGGTGTTGGCGATGATGCTAGAGTAGGCGCTGGCTTTGGTGTCAATGCAGCCGCTGACGACGGCTCAGGCTGTCGCAGGCGCTGGCGTTGGTGCCAGCGTAGACATTGTCCACGGAGCTGGCGAAGATGCTGGTGTAGACGCTGGCGTTGACGCTGGTGATGTCGCTGGCGGCGGTGTTGGCGTCGGTGCTGGCGTTGGCGTTGGGCATGAAACTGGCGTATTTGCTGGCGTAAATGCTGGCGTTGGTGCCGGAGCGACGGTGCCAGCAGACCCGCCGCCGACAACGCTGACAGCAAGCGCTGGCGTTATTGCCGCCTTCCTCGGGGCCAACGGTCCGCCGTTGGAGCCAGCGAAGGCGCTGGAGCGAGTGCTGGCGACCGCGTTGGCGACGATGCTAGCGTAGGCACTGGCGCTGGTGCTGGCGCAGCCGCTGGCGACGATGTTGGCGACAATACTGGCTCCGGTGCTGGCGCACTCGCGGACGGCCGCTGCGGTAGACACTGATACCAGCCGATGGTGCTGCCGCGACCGCTATTGCTATTACCGCCCGCGCTAGTGCTGGACGGTGCCGCTGCGAGGCGCTGCTGGTGCTGGCCGTGCTGGAGGCCATGGAGCTCCAAATGCAGCGTGTCGGAATGCCGTTGCCGACCGTGATGGAGGCCGTATAATGTTGATGGGCGGTGATGCTGCGAATGGCTTTGCTGGTAGCAGCCGTGCTGTACGCATCTGTACACTGTACGTGCGCCGTCGTGCCGCTGCATGGTACTGCTGCAAACGCTCCAGAGGCTGCGCTCATCACAGCTGGTGGCAGCAAGGCTGCTGTGTGGTGCTGCTGCGAGTGGAGCTAGTGGTACCTGCGCTGGTGCTGGCACCGGGCGCGCTGCAGGCCACTCAAGCGCTCTACAGCGCTCCAAATGCGAGTGGTGCCGCTTGCACTGGCCGTGCACGAAAACGATGTGCCGCCAGGTGGTGCTGCCGCGAGCGGCGATGCTGATACTGGCCACGCTGGTGCTGGACGGTGCTGCGGCGAGATACTGCTGGTGCCGGCCGTGTCAGACGCCGTGGTGCCTCTGGATACTACTGCTGCTGTTCGTAGTGCTGGTGCCAGCCGTGCTGAAGGCCGCGGTGCTGATGGATCATGCTGCTGCGTGGCAGCCGTGCTGTTGGCGGACGCGCCGCCTCATGGTGATGCTCCTGCTGGTGCTCGACGTGCTGGCGTGCATGTTAGGAATTGCGGACATGGCAGGTGTTTGGCGGTACCCGCCTAGCTGCGATTTCGGGCGTGCCGGCCCATCTGCGATCGCATTGCAGAGGGGCACACAGAGGCTGCACTTTGTCGCAGGCTGTCGCAGTAGGGCTGCTGGATGTGAAGGGGCCCAGGGACACGAAAATACATAGACACAATTCCTAAGGTTCCCAATCTTTTCGTATATTCTCTGGCTTCTCATCTTTCCCCGCACTTCCCATATTCCCTATATTTTCCTGGGAAATGGACGATGACTTATGTCTGTGTCTTTCTCTTTCCTGAAGATGGTGCTACCGCGAATGGAACTGCTGGTGCGGGCCGCGGTGGGGGCATCACCCGCGGTCCAGGCCACAGGGCGCAGCAATGAGGGGTGAAGCTTGCACTGGCCGTGCCAGAAAAGCTAGACAATACTGACGCTTGACAATTGAAAGACGATCAAAAGCGGGTCTTACGCGAGCTGGCATAGCGACCCTACGCTGCGGCTTACGCGGGCCGCCGGCGCGGCACGCCACATTGGCGACGAGGGCACTTACGCGCGACCTTACGCGGGCAACTTACGCGCGAATGTCGGCGCAAACGACTCCTTTTTTTTGCGCCGTTCAATTGTGCCCGAGATACGGAGGTATGCTCAAGTAAAAATTGGCGGCGAGGCGGCGGGACTTCTCAGAATCCCTCGCGCGCCTTCTGAGAATTGTTTTCTGTCTTCTGGGAAGACCTAGACAACTTCTCAGAAGGCCCGGGGACTTCCGAGCCTCATGAGAAGTCCCGACCCTTCTCACTTCCCCCCTGGGGCTCGCCGCCGAAAAAAAGAAACATGTGTCAACGAGCCAGCAGGGTCCAAGGCGGATGGGAGAACCTCGGCGACTCAAGGCACCAAGCTTGCGTACGCATACACGCACGCACACACACATTTTCCTGTCTCCGCAGCTGCGGAATCGTCACGGACACATTTACCATGCAAAAGAAAATTGATGCGCTGCGCCCGCTACGTATTGGCAAAACTGCTGGGCCGGACGGGATCGCCCGAGACATCCGGACAATTTTGGGTGCGCACCTGCCATCGTGCTTCGCTCATGTCAGGAATGCTGGGATCATGAATCAATGCTGGGATCAGAAATCAATTCGTCGATTCAAAACTTTGTTCCTCGAGTCAAACCTTGTTCGTCGATCCCTGTTCGATTCCTGACTCTTGGAGGCGTGCAAACGTTGTTCGCCGATCCAACACAGGAGACATCGCTGCGTCGGAGAGCACAGGCCCACTTCCCTGTTGCAAATGGGGTATAATAATATATTGCTTCTGTGTTGCATCGACGTCTTCTTCGCGGTGGTGCTGAGACCCTCTTGCGAGAATCTTACTTTGGTTTCCGCCCCAGGCGCGGGACCACAGACGCGCTCATGCTTGTCCGTCGTATTATCGACACCGCACATACAAAGAAGCACGGTGGCCTCATCTGATTGCTGCTTGACTGGGCTAGGGCGTTCGACAGGCTCAAAACAGAAAGTATGTGCGTCGCTCTGCGATCATTGGGGCTTCCTTCATACACTGGCGGACATGATCAAAGCTATCTATGCCGAACGTTACGCCACCATTTTGGACCACACTTGGTAGTCAAGAGAACGACGGCAAATGGCCAGTATCGCTCAAGGACGACGTTGTTCTCCTTGCTTATTTATTCCTGTGCAGTCAGTCATGCTTGTCGCCGCGTTTTAAACTATTGATTTCAGGCGGAGCCTGGCTACGTAGTAACACGAGACATCTTGTACGCAGACGACACAGTGTTGGCTTCACACAGTCAAGCTAATATTCAACACATGTTGAACGCGATAGTTGCCGAAAAGCAAAAATTTGGAATTGAACTGGATTTTGACAAAACGTTGCAAATGCATATCTCGACGAACGCTGCGGTAGTACGCCCAGATGAGGCCCTATCAGAATTGTCCAGGAAGCCGTGTATCTGGGCGGCGTGCTTACTTGCGATGGCAAAACGGCCCTGGAGGTCACCGTGCGCCTTGGTGAAGCATAGCGCGTCTTCAAGCAGCTCGCGAGATTGTGGTCGCAAGCAGCAGTGGGATGGCAGAGAAAATACAAAGTATCCGACAGCTGCGTCCTGGGTAAGCTGTTGTAGTCGCTCGACTCTCTTTGGCTATTACAAGCTGATCGACGCAGAATCGATGGATTCCACTGCAGGTGTTTACGGCGAGTTTTGGGTGTGCTGCCTTCGTCTATGTCAAGAATGGGAAGCACATGCGTTCCAGCCAGAGCCCGCGCCGAACTCACTTCCCAAGTACTACTTGGCAGACAAGCAAAAGTGTACCACAAGATAGCAGGTGGGCCTGGCTCGCTCGTACTTTAAATCGTATGCAATCCAGATGGCACGCAAAAGACTTGGGTGGAACAACGGCGTCGCGGCCGGCCGAGACAGAAATGGACCCCAGAAGTGTCCAAACTCTGCCTTCATATCTGAGCCACCTTCTGCGATATACTCTTTTCTCTTCCCCCTCTTGTTTTCCAGCGCGAATTCTGTGGTGCACTGTGAGATATTCATACTCATTGTTTCTCTTCTGGCCACCCTAAGCGGTTGCCGTGCCAACGCGTCCTTCTGGATGTACGGCTTGTGTGGTGGTGGCGCAGCGTTGCAGCAACAGCTGGTCAGCCATGAGCTCACACGGACGGACGCACGCACACATCCCCCCCGCCACCGATGTAGAACACGAACGGGTTGAATGCACCGGGAGTTCTCGCAAGGACACACGGCAGCAAAACTTTGTTTGCTGCGCCCTGCGGCAATCGTCAGGGGCAAACTGAGGCAGGCAATGCAAGCGAAAACGAAGTAAGTCATCATGCAAGCACACGCACACACACGCACGCACGCATTTTTTCTTGGAGCTGCGGATGATTCAGAAAGCGATGTGGCAATGCCAAAATGATAGTGAGAGAGAGCTGCACGCCTGGTACACAAGTCGTTACCCAATAGAGCGCCAGTCGTTAAACAAGTGGGACTCTCTCGAAACACCCACGCAGAAAAGAAAAGCATGCGGTCCGCTGAGAACAATGCAACCCCAATCGGTTTGGCAGATGAATCACGCATTTTTCCAAATGAAACGCGACGCCCCAGCGAAGCTCGCATCCTGGAAACTACAGACACATCCAGCCCTAAGATGGAAAGGTCCTGCGATGTGCGTGCTCCAACGCAACCACTCGGCCGAAAGTGCTGCCGGCCGCGGATACGTAAGGACACCGCCTGGTACCTCCCGAAGACTGACAAGTGAGCGAGGCTTGGTCCACATCAGTGATGCCGCCACACACACGGACATGCACTCACACGAGCACGGGCACGGAGACTCTTCACATCGCGTGCGCCTGTGAGCCAAGGCCAACTCTGGATTCGAAAAAAAATGCGCAATACATCCCCAGAGAGGCCGGTATTCATAACGATCTGCGCGGCAGCACACAGAAACGAGACACGAGGGCGCCCAACATCGAGCTTCGCGCTGCGCAGAGCGCGAATGACTTCGAGCTCTCGCGCCGCCCCCAGCGGAGAAAAAGATGATAAAGGGGAAGTCGGAGCCGAACCGCGAAGTGCGAAGCGCAAATAACTTCGCGCCCTCGAGGTCGTCCTTGCATTTCTAACGATCTGCGCGGCAGCACACAGGAACGAGATAGACCACCACGACAAGAACCATGTTTTTTGTTGCTTTGTTTTTTTTCTCTTGCGCCACGACCACGATGGTGATAACGTGGGGGATGCTGGCACCGGCGCAATCGAAACAAAGGGGGCCGGTAAGAAGTTCTACCGCCAGACCGTTCTCGCCCGTTCCTCCCAAGTGAAACGAAGACGCTGACGAGGAGGAAGAAAGGGCGAGCAGAGGGGAAGAGCGAAGGAGGACCAGCAGGAAAAGACAATGTGATAAGAGAATGGCCGATCGCGTCTGACGTATCGAACCCACAAGCGGGGCAGAGGGATGGGCACGCCTCCCCGCGGGGCTCATCCATGCGACCGCACGCGCACGCGCACACACAGATACACACAAGCATGCACGCACACTAACAAAGCGCATCCACACGCGCACACGCACACGCACAAACAAACAAACACGAGCACAAACACGAAGCACACACAAACACGAAACACACACACACACGAAACACACACACACACGAAACACACACAGACACACACACAACACACATATCACACACAGACGCAACACACACACACACATACACGCGCGCGCAAGCACACACACACACAACAGACGCAGCACGTAAGCGCGCGCGCGAACGCACGCGTAATCACGCACGCACGCGCGCATGCACGCACGCGCGCATGTAATCACGCACGTGTGCAATTCCGTACGCACAATATTTCGTTTACATTAGCCAGTGTGACGATCCTATATATCTATATTTCTCTCTCTCTCTCTCTGCCTTTCTTCCTTTTCATCTCATACATATTCCTCTTCCTATATTTTTCTAAGCCCGGGCGGGGGGAAAACCCATCCCCCCCCAAAACTGGGCTCCCGGGATCTGGGGCTTTGGGACCCTCCGGACGGGCCTCGAAGCGGCCCCCCTGGCCTCGCAGGGCGTTTTGCCAAGCCTTCCCAGCAGACCTAGGGCGATCAGGGGGGTCATCGGAGACGTCTCAGAGACCCCCATGACAGCGCAAGAGCGCTCCAAGAGTGACCGACGTGACCTCAAGATGGCCCAAGAGGCCAGGAAGGCCCCAAAGAGGCCTCCAAGAGCACTCCCAAGAGGCAAAAATCATTGATTTTCTAACAGTTTTTGGTGAATTTTGGGGGTTCTCCTCTTTTCGGCTTCCCGACGCTCCAAGACGGCGGTCTTCTGGGCGTCCGAAGCCACTTGGGAGGCTCCAAAATCGCCCCACAACCATCCGAAAGGGCTTCCAGGCAGTCCAAAAGAGCCCCAAAACGGCACAACACGGGTCCAAGATGGCCCTCAGAGTGCCCCATGGCGGCCAAAGATGGCCCCAAGACACCCTCCGAAGCATTCCAAATCGTGACCCGGTCGTTCAGGGAGACCGTGGTTGGAGGCAGGGTGGCCCGAGGAAGCTCCCAGAGGCCCCCAGAATACGCCCAGGAGGCCTCCAGAAGGCCATAAGAAAGCCTGATACCATTTTTTTAAGGGCCCCAGAGGCTCTCCCAGGAGGAGCCTCCGCAAAAAAAAGCTGAGGAGAATAGGGAGAATGCGCAGGGTATGGCGAACATGAGGAAAAAGAAGCATGGAGGAATAATAACGAGTAACATTATCATAGCGGCGATGCCGGAAAAGGCAACAAGGAGTTATCGCTAAATTGTCGGCTTGACCTTCCTGCTATTCCGCCTGCAAACCAAACTTCAAGGACCAAGGTGCATGGCGCGAAGCGCCACTGCAGTCTTGTACACATATATATATATATATACTACGGGGAGAGATTTGGGACAACACCTCCATCGGGTTGAATTCCTCCTGCCCGACATTGTGGACACCAGCCCCGCCGCACCCTCGCGCGCGCACGCGCGCGCCCGTCGTCCACCTGCCGTCGTGTTTTGCGGTTGCCGTCCACTTCCCTGGCCCTATACACGCTGCAGGGTCAAGCCCAGGGGCCACCATTCGGTCCTCACCTTGTCCCCACCATGCACTATCCCAAAACGTTCAAGCGAAGCGCAGCGCAGGGCCTCTTTGGGGGCCTCGTGGGCCGTCTTTGGGCGATCTTGGCCCCCCCCCTTGGCCGTACCGGGCGCTGTTGATACGAAAAAGCAAGCGTGCTAAAATTACATGTTTTCCCAGAAGGGGGATGGGACGCTTTGGCCTCTTGCGGCCCTCTTGAGGGTCCTCTTGGGGCACTCTTGGACCTCTTGGGGGACCTCAGAGCCGTCTTGAAGCTATCCTGAGCGGTCCTGGAGCGCTCTTGAGTCGCCTTGGATGCCTCTTGGGCCGTCTGGAGGCCTTCGCGTGTGCTCTTGGAGCGCTCTCGGGGGTGAGAGAGCATCCGAAAAGGCCGAAAGCGGGCCCCCTGCCTTCGGGGCTACCTTCGGTACCCATGGGGGGGGCATTTGTCATTGTGTGCCGGGGTAGGCTGGGGGACCCAACACTCCGACATCATATATATATATAGATAGATAGATACACACATATGTGTATATATATATATATATAGATCTTTGTATATCCATCTCCCTCTCCCTCTCTCTCCCTCTCCCTCTCTCTCTCTTCCTCAACAGCCAAGCGGGAGGAAAAGCGATGGGGAAGGGCAAACAGAGGAAGAGGAGGGGAGAGGAGCAATACCTTGGAGGAGGAGCAGGAGGAGGAGGAGGAGGAGGAGGAGGAGGAGGCGGGGGAGGGGGATCATCGGACGGCGAAGACGAGTGGGAGAAGGGATGCGGAATGAGGAGGCGTGGGGATAGAAGCATTGGGGCAGGACACTGGGTAGTCTGGCGATCCTCCAGCCGATGTGGACGCCGTTGTCCGAGGGTGGCGGGGGCGGCTTCCAGCGCATGGACTGCCAGTTTGTGGAATTGATGCTCTCGAAATGCTCCGTGGATGTCTCGTCGTCCACCTCGGTCACGGCACCCTCGAACGCCACCAGGGGATCGCGCGTGAACAGGTGCGCCACGTGCCTGGCGAGCGGCTCGACGACGCCCTCCTCAACAAGCTGGCGCTTCGTCTCCTCGTCCACTTCGCAGGGAATGTCATGGTACATCTTGTCCAGATCCTCTGAGGGGCAACGATGGGGGGGGGACTGGCATAGGGGGGACACATCGACCTGTTATCGGCGATACATTGCCGATAGACCGGCGATAGGGCCTCGATAGCAAATCCGCGCGTTGGTGGGCGGTGCGGGGCCATCAGACCCCTATCGGCGATCAATGGGCGATTCGGGGTCGATGCATCCCCCCTATGCCTATCCCCCCCCCCCCTTTGGTTGCCCCTGATCCTCCGGGTAATCAGATATGTAGCTTGAGATGGAATCGTATCTGCTCTTGCTGAGCAACCGCGTGCCGCCCGCCACCATCGCAGGGTCCGGCTTGCACTCAACCTGCAGGCCACGCTCTGCAGGCGTGCGATCGTCAACCGATGCAGAGATGATGTTCCAGCGTACATCGTTAGCGGTGAGGCGCCCTGCAAAGATCGGCGTCGCCGCCGTAAGCGCCATCATGATGGGCGCGATTACCGCCATCTGGTCATAGAGGTATCGCGACTCGTTCACGTCGGCCGCCTGAAACGTAACCTGCAAACAGCAGCAGCCCATGCCGAACGCCATGCAATCGCCCGTGGCGTACTCCTCAGTGGTGGCCTCGTCCTTGTAAGTTGGCACTCGTATATCCACCTTGACAGGGACCAGCAACGTACTACATTTCCTGTCCTCCTTCCTGGAGGGTGCAGGGGCCAATCACGCGACGGTGGTGTTTGGTCATACCCCCCGGGCCACCTTGCTGCCCCGACGCGACCTGATATTCGCCGTGAGCGTCGGAAAACGCGGGTGCTTGTTGATGCACGCGTCGGGCACCGTCGCGGAGGAGGAGGCCGGCCCGCCTGGGTGCGCCATCTTCACAGGACAACGAGATCCGAAGCAGCGAACAAAAAAACTAAACAGACGACGCCGAGAAGAAACACGACTGGGCTGGGGACCGGAGCGACGGCTTTCCGCTCACGGTGTGGGCAACTGCAGCTGCGCTTCCCAACGCGGAAGTGCGTCGGAGAAGGAGGAAAAGGAGGGGGGGGTAGGAGGGGGGAGGAGGAGGAGGAGGAGGAGGAGGAGGAGGAGGAGGAGGAGGAGAAGGAGGAGGAGAGAGAGGAGAAGACTCGGTTATCCTTCTCCTCCTCCTCCTTCCAGCAGGGGGCCCAGCCCGGAGGGGGGCCGCGGCGTCATTGACGCGGGGCCCGCGGGGTGTGCCGGGTGGGGCCCGGCAAGGCGTGAGGTGGGGGTCCGCGGCCTTGAGGGGGGGGGGGGGGGGCGATCGTCGGCGCTGCGCTGGGCCCAGCGAGAGCCGCTCTGGGCAGCACAGACGCGCATGTGTTGAGGAGCACATCGGCGGCAAAGCCAGGCTCGAGTTGTGCGGCATTGTGCTGTACATGGGTGACGGGTGAAGTACGAACGCCTCATACGATGTGGATGTCTTAGGGGCACCGATCACAAATTGCAGAATTGAACAGGTTCTCACTACCCAGATCTTCGGATGTGTTGACAATGCTTGGTTGTGTTAAGAGAAACGGAGAGAGAGAGAGAGAGAGAGAAAAACATATAGATATAGAGAGAGACAGAGGCAGAGAGAAGGAGAGAGAGAGAGAGCGATAAAGAAAGAGAGGGAGAGAGAGAGATCTTGGACAGTCTAACAGGAAAGTTGAATCAACAATTACCTTATGATGTACATGCAAGCCCCAGGGGGGGCTGGAGCTAGCCGCTGCGGGCCCCAAGGTTGCCCAATCCTGCATCGTACCAGAAACCGCGGCGGGCACTTGTCCTGACTTGCTACGGCTTCGTTTCATCAACTTTGGCTTCGGCGGGCTTTTGTGTGGGTTGCCACTTCTCATCAAACCCAGAACAGACGTTCACTGAGATCCGAGTCTTTAAGGAACATAGTTTATTCTTCGAGCTGGATCAATCGGTGAGGACCCCAGCAATCGAAACACTGGTAAGGAACACAAAGGAGGAGGATACTGGAAATCCATCTAGAGCTAATGCCCTAGAACCCCACTGGAACGCCACTGAAACCTTTGAACCAATCTCAGACGATCCGTATCATCTTCCATCCCTCTCCCCCTCCTCCTGCCCGCCCCCTCTCCCCCATCCTCCTCTTCCTCCTCCTCCTCCTCCTTCACCTTCTCTCCATCCCCACTATCCTCTTCCTCCCCCGTCCTCGTCCTCACTCTCCTCTTTCTCCTCCTCCTCCTCCTCCACCTCCTCCTCTGTCTCATCGAGAAATTGTCCAACTCGAGCGTGCACGTAGCGGAGGGTCCTGCACGCGTACCGCCAGCCGGAGAGCTCTCCGAGGCTGGGGTCGCCGCAGTCCTCGACACGCTGGCGGCTGCCACCTCGGTGTTGCAGCAGCGCGGAGGCAACGCCAGAGGCAGCGGAGGCGAGGCCGCGGCGCCTGTCGACCAGCTCTGGTCTCTGCCGCTGTGCGTGGGGCCAGTGCGGGGGGCCAGGCCACTGGCGCGGCCGATCCCGCCGCCTTGCATGCCGATGCCCCTGCTGTCGCTGGAGCCGCCAGCGATCGGAGGCGACGATAGAGGCGAATAGCCAAGGGGGAGCAATACATGTTTTCAAAGGTGCCGATGATCCATGTCTTCGGCGAGGCTCCCTGGCGAATGCGTGTTATGCCCGCCCCTTGGCTATTCGCCCCCTTTGTCGCCTCCGAAGCGATGGCGTTCCCGCAGCTCCCGGCGCCCCGCCGCCAGCGGGCGCTGTCGCCGCTGCTGCGCTGCCGAGGGGGCCTGGGCACTGCGGCCTGCCGCAGTTTCAGGCGGCCTGCCGCCAGGGAGGGGCGCTGGCGGCGCCGCGAAGGGCGGTGCCACGCCCAACAATCATTGGCGTGATCTGGCAGCAGCCCATCGCGCTGCGGAGGCCAGGCGGCAGGTGATGCTCCAGGAGTGCGTCGGCTGGCCGCGAGCCTCCTCCACGCCGCCAGGCAGCCCAGCCAGGCGGGGGCGCTCGCGGAATGCCGAGCGGGGCGCGGCACCTGGTGCCTGAGCGCAGCCGGCTCCATGGAGGAGGAGGGCAGGATGAGGAAGGCGGGGTGGGTCTTCTCGTCCCCTTCACCCTCGTCCCCTTCCTCCGCCTCCCCGTGGAGCAACGCGACGGCCCGTTGGACCTGATGGCCGTGGCGGGGTATTCGCGTCGGCGAGGCGCGGGTTCCTGGCCCTGCGATGGAGGCGCCGGAGGCGACGGCCACCATCCTCGTGGCGAATGTCACCCGCTGGAGCGCGAGTTGGCGCGGTCTGCTCGCGTCCGAGGATCATGCATGGTGCGTCTTGGAGGTGTGCATTCCAGTTGCAGAGTCCGAGCAGGCGGCCGTGAGCGCGGCATGCAGTTGCAGGTGGGGCCTGTTCATGAGGACGCTCACCTTCTCGCGGCGGCAAGCCGCGTGTGCTGGTGCAGCGCCCTTGCGTCGGTGCCGCAGGGTCTCTCTGGCCGCCACCCTGGCAGGCTGCAGCATGTCGCCCTCGGGCAGGGCCGTGCGCTTCACATCATGAATTGTAACGGCTAACGCAGGAGGCCAGCAGGACATCGACTAGAACGCCGACCTGATCTTGGAGGGGGCGAGTTGGATTCGTAGCCTCTGCGACGCCCCCGCTTGGCGCCCTGCTCGTCGGCGACATGAATTCCAGAACCCTTCGAGCAATGACACAAATCACGACGTGAGTTGTTTTACAATGTTCGGCCTCTGGGGGCCCTTACCAGGCCTCGGGACCGTCAACAACAGCTCAGGATGAATAGCCGGTTCCGGAGAATAGGTCGAATTCTCTGTGGGTCGAGGTTATGAAAAATTCATGACGTCGGCGACCTGAATTGCCGCCCTGCTGACACAGGGCTGGACGGGCTGCTGGCCATGGCTGGCTGGCGATCTGCTCGGGGCCGCGAGGCCCGCGAGCCGTCGCGTATCGACTATACACTCGCGAACGAGTCCGCCGCGGGGATGGTCACCCAGGTCGGCCTCCGCTGGGACCTCTGCCTGGCGATGCTCGCGGCGCTGCTGGTGACGATCCAGCTCGGGCGGCCAGAGCTGGCCCTCCTCCGTCAGCCGGTCGCCAAGCTTGACGGGCCGGCACGCGCCGCCTGCTCGGCAGCCTCGGCGCGCGACGTTACGACAGCAATTCGCTGCTGCTTCGGCTGACGCTGCTGCGGACGCAGCCCTGCTGAGGCTCCGAAGGTTGCGGTCGCTCCAGAACGCGCTCAGGCGCTCTTCGGCAGCAGCTGGTCGAGCTGCAGCGGGTACGCTCCAGGCTCTGCGAACGTCAGCCGCTGGCGATGGCTGGGGGGCTGCCTTGGAGGCCACACCACCGTCGGGGCCGCTCGCGGATGCGCTGATAGAGCGGGCGGAGGCGGAATGGCGGCAGGCCGAAGCAGCCGCCCGTGCCCGGCGGCGGGCTGGGTGGCGCCAGTGGGTCGACGACTCGCTGAAGAACAGCCAGGGTCGGCTGTGCCGCTGGATCTGCGGCCGCGGCAGCGTGAAGGCCAAGCTGGTGCCCGCCGGCATGAGTGCGGAGGGCGCGCCTGCTGGCGTGGCAGCCAGCCCTCCTGGTAGCCGGCCATGGTTGCCGGCGCTGCAGGGCGGGCCTGCGGCGCGCGCGCTACTTCGAGGGTCCGCGGCGTGCCCTGTGGCAGCGGGAGCCGGCGCCAGTGGTGGACGAGGAGTGGCAGCAGGAGCTCGACGGGTTGCCGCCCTTCCCGGACCGCAAGCCTTGGACTGCTGACCTCATCGCGGGGCTGCTCCATCACATGCCGAAGTGCAAGACGCAAGGCCTCGATGCGCGGTTGGCGAGCTCCGGTTCCTGCCCACCGGACCCCGCAGCCGAGCTCTTCGAGGAGATCGAGGCTCAGGGCGCCTGGCCGCGGGAGCTGGTGGAACCCGAAGGGCTGCTGCTGCCCAAGCCTGGCGGCGGCAAGGGGCCCTTGGAGCGTCGGCCGACATGGCTGCTGCCAGTCCTCTACCGCATCTGGGCGGCAGGGCGGGCGCGTGCATTCGCGCAGTGGCTGTGCAGCTGGGAAGGCAACGAGTGGCGGCGCGGCGCGGACGAGCTGGCATGGGAGCTGTCCCTGGAGCTCGAAGCAGCGGAGGCACTCTCCCAAGACAACGCCGGCGCGGCCCTGGATAGGCGCAAGACGCACGACCAAGTCGACTTGCACCAGGCGCCCCGCCTGCTGGCCAGGGCGGGGGTTCCACCTTGGATAACCCGCCCGGCGTTCGCTGCTCGGGCAACCGTGGGTACCGACGCGAGGCTGGCTGCCTGGGTGCCCCTGGCGGTGTTCATCCTGGCGGTCCTGAGCCGGCCAAGGGCGCGCCGCACGGGCCGGATCAGCGACCGGCTCCACGGGAGAGCTTACGTGGACGGCTCACATTGTGCGCCTGGGCGGCAGCGGAAGAAGACGGCGTCGCGGCCGAGGAGGTCCAGGATGATTTGTGGATCACCGGAGTTAAACGCCGCAATGGGCAGGCAGCTCGATCGGGAGACGAGCCGCGAGTTCGCCAACAATCTAGCCCTGCGGCGGTGGCTTGGCCATCGCACGCTTGGCACATAGCCGGCGTGGTGGCGGCTACGGGCAAGAGGCGGCGCTGCGCTGTCTCGGCGTCCCGTGCCCTCGGCGCCCAAAGCCGCTTCGCGAGTCTCGGGCGTCTTCCGTTCGGCTTCAAGCACAGCTACGTGCTCAGCTCCGCGGCTGGCACAGTGGTCGGCCTGTGCGACGCCTCTTGCGGGCGGCCGCCTGCGCGGGAGCTGGCCAGGCTGCGTTCGGCGGCGCGGCAGGCGGTCTGCCGCGGCGGGCTTCGGGCATCAGCCGAAATCGTCGTCGGCGCCCTGGCTCCCAACTGGCGTCTTGACCCAGTCGTCGTCATCGCGCCGCTGTGGCAGGTGGCGAAATCTCTTGCTCAACGCCTGGGCTGGCAAGGAGGCCCGCTCTCTAGCAGCGCGACGCCCCGAGCTCCAACCTCTGCACGCTGCCGTGGATCGCTGGGCCACCGGGCGGCTCCTCGGCGGCTAAGATCCCTCGCCCGACGCTGCTGGCTGCTGGCGCGCTGCGGACCGTCATGAGCGGCAACGTGGTGAAGGAGTCCGTCGCGGCGAAGTGGGGCCTGCCGCCGGCGTGCCCCCGCTGCTGCAGCGCCGCCACCGAGGACTCGAGCACAGCTTCTGGGCCTGCCCCCGTTGTGAGCCACAGCGCGCGGCAGCCGCACAGCCGGTCGGCATCTCACGCGCGGCCGCCCGAGCACGTCTGCCGGCGGCGGTGGCCCTCGCTGGGGTTAATTAGTGCCGCTGGACCCGCGGCTCGCCGCGTTGGCGGAGCAGGCGCGGCCCCCCTTGCCGCCGCCCCCCCCTTGCCCGGTCCTGCCGAGCAATCGCACGCGACGCGCGCGCGCGCGTGGATCTATGGGGCACGCGCTGCGCATCCGTGCGACCCGCTGCTGGCCAGGGCGGGCTGGGGTGCCCGCGTGGAGCGGCGCCGTGGTGGGCCCCTATAGGGGCCGCGCCGTCAACCGGGCCGCGCGTCTCCAGCTGGAGACGCGCGGCCCGGTTGACGGCGCCCAGACCGCGCAGCGGGCCGAATTGACCGCAGCGAAAAGGACCTTGAGCGCGGCGGCGGGCCCGGGGGAGGTCATCACGGACTCGCGGTTCGTGGCCACCTGGATCGCGGCGATCCCCGGCGGCGACGACCCCCGCGAGTCGGCGCACGCCGACATCTGGGACCGCCTCGCCGCGCACTGTCACGGCGGCCAGCTCTGGGCGCGCTGGGTCAAGGGCGATTTGGACGCGGCCGAGGCCAGGGAGCGCGGCCTTGAGGAGGACCAGGCGGGCAACGAGGCGGCGAGCCGGCTGGCTGGGGAGGCCGCAGCTTGCCGCTTGCCGCCACCCGCGCAGGTTAGCGAGCGACTGCGGCGCCGCAGGCGGTGCAGCGCGCGCTCGCCGCCGTGGAGCTGGCCGCGGCGAAGGCAAACAACAGCGGCGCCGGCGCTGACGGCCCACGCGCGGCGACTTGGAGCCCCTGCGGTGCCCCGCCGCCGCCGCCCCGCGCCCCGCACAGAGGACGTGTCCGCTGCGGCCGTCGCGGCCGCGGCTGCGCCGCCAGCTGCCTACAGCGCGCTAGCCGATGTCCCCCGGCGCCTAGGCGCGGCGGCCGCGGCGCAGGCGTCGTGTTGCAGGGGCGCAGGCGTTGTTTGCAGGCGCGACGTGGCGGGCGCACGCGGCCTCGCAGGGCCGGGCCTGCGTGGCCTGCATGGTCTGCGGCTGCTAGGCGCCTGGCTGGGCGCGCTTCGCCAGCCGCCCATGCGCGGGGTGGGCCCCGGCGCTGCCCCCGCGGGCAGCCGGGCTGCTTCTGCTGGGGGCCACGCGCGCGGGCGGCAGCGAGCGCGGTTGGTGCGCGGCGGTCCGCGGCGGGCTGCTGGAGCGACCTGGCCCACTGGACTACTACTTGATCCAAAAAAAATCTCGCCTCTCTTCGGGGGCTGGGTTTTTTCCTCCGCTTCCTCCTCCTCCCCCTCCTCCTCCTCCTCCTCCTCCTCCTCCTCCTCCTCCTCCTCCTCCTCCTCCTCCTCCCCCTCTGCGTTATCCTCCTCTGTGTCGTCCTGTGCCACTGGGCTTCGCTGAGAGCGCGTGGCTGAATCATGCGGCGGGGCAAAGTCTTGACGATTTCACTTCTGGCCCCGAGCGTCTGCCTTCCAAGCGCAAACATTTGTGGACGCGTCCCTCGCGCCATGCGCGTGGTTCCTGGGGAGGCACATAAGGTATGCGAGTCGGTGGGAGCTCCTGGTCAGACCGCTGCGCATCGCCTGGAGACCGATCGAGCAAGCCTACGGGATCTTCATCAGGCGAATGAGCTTGGAAGGGCGTTCGCAGTCAATGCGACATCAAAGCGAAAATGAAGATCGAATGGCTGGCCACACGCACGGAGTGCCAGAACAGTGGACGATCAAGCAGACGATGTCTTCGAGCTCCCCGCCAAGGCACAGGCCGACACCATCCTCGGAACAGAATGTGGCAAAGCATTCACCTTGGCACTACCTTTGTTGACGTGTCCTTTGGCTGCTGCATCGGCACTCCGAACGTGTATTCTGTTTTGCCAGGCAAGCGCCATGCGGATGCAGCGCACCCGCAAGACTGCAAGCGCGCCTCAAAAAGGGAGTCAAATGGAAGCGAAACTGGCCCGAAAATGCGCGCGATGACAAATCTGGCGCGCGTTCGGGATAACCGAAGGAAGCAAAAGGGTTCACCCGTGACAATGTTTTTGCAGGAAGTCATTTGCAGGTTGCTCCTCTTGCGGTCGGTCGGGCAAGGCCCGAAAACACCTTTCGCACAAGACACATGCAATTCAATCATCTTGGGTCGGCCAGGAGAATGTTCGGATCGTCTTTGGAACAAGCCCGAAAACGGCCTATGCGGTTTGTTAATTCTCAGGTCCGCACACCGCCTGGGACTAAGCCATTGAAATTTGGAGCCGGAAGCCGATCCCAGCCTGGAGGAGGCGGAGTGAGCAAGGCTGGGCTTACATCTTACCAGACCCCTGCGGCAAAACTGGATGGGGCGACCACCCTGTCAGGGCCCTCATCAGAGCCGCCCTCATCGGTCATCTTCGAGCTCGCGCTGTCCATGATTGTCATGAGATGCACCGTGGCAAAACCTCGGCAAACGATCGCATCGGCGCAGCATGGCCGATGGCTTCTGTTCCGCAGCGCGAAAGCCAACTTCGCGCGGGTAATTAACACTGCAGAGAGCGGTTGGCCAACGCGGCAGCTCACTACAAAATATGTCAATCGCATCAACAGCGTTGAATCGGTCGGCGGCGGGCTTCAGCTGTTGGAGACACCGCTCCGATCTGCTCCGCAATCGCGTGGGCGAGCCGACGCTCGACCGTGGCTATTGCACATGGGCTGCCATCGCGCGAGTCGAGCAAGGTGGGAGACGGCCCATAAGTCGAGCTTCCGCAGTGTTCAGGGAGTCAGCCACGTGTCCACACTACACTGCAGCGTCGTGACTGATGTAAACGCAAGGACCACTCAGGGCAGCTGAGCATAGGCTGCGCAGAAGGAGCGTCCAGCCAGCGGTACCAGGAGAGGGACTCTCTACGTCAAGGATGGGGGTGCCACCATCATAGGCAGGATCGTCGGCGACCGCAAGACAAGCACAGCCTGCATCAAGCATGGGCGTACCTCACCATGCGGGACTACTTCACCACCGGGGGGCGCACACTGCACTGGTCGGGTCCAACCATAATTGAGCACGGTGCCATGTCGGGGAGGCCTTGTGACAAAGATCAGACTGGGCGTTTTGGCCGAAAACTACCTACACATTTCTTCAGCAGATCACGAAGGGCAAGGGTCTCGCCAAGTTGACGTCTTGCACCGCTGCGCACCGCCAAACACACGTGCGGGCCCTTCGACGCTCGAGCTTCTTTCAAGCGCTGAGAGGTTCGGATTCATCACAGGTGCAATGTATCTTGGCTGTGTCAAGTCGCCTGGCTGCGTGATTCTGCGGCGTTTCAGGGCTTACAAGCTCGTGAAACCATCGCCACACATTGAAGGCACACGCGCTTCCGAGCCGTGCCCGCTGCCGCGGCAGCAGGAGAGACAGGCCCGAGCTTCGATCATCGTGCTCAAGTGCTGTACGCGGGCGTCTGAGGAAGGAGGCCGTGCAGAGAGGCAGTGCGGGCTGCAGACGGGCTATCAGAGAGGATGCTGCTCTTTCTGTCAGGGCGGAGGATGCGCTGCACACGGGCGCCCCAGGGCTGCGGGGGCTGGGGGGGCAGAGCGGCGCAGATGCTGTGCACTGGCTGTGCAGAGGCAGGGCAGAGAGGCGGCGTGGCCGTAAAGGGGGTCGAGCGGAGCGATCAATACAGGCCTCGGGAAAATAGCAAACACTCATGCCGCAGTCATCGGTCAACGCTTTCCCCTCCCACTAATGTTCAAAAATGTCGGTGGGTCTGATGAGTTGCACTTCGACCGCAGTCTCCTCCGCGCGTGTCAACTTTGACATTTTGGGGAATTAGTATCTTCCCTCTACCGTACCGTTCTTGTCCGGCCTGTGCCCACAATGCAGGGCGTGAGCTCTGGCTCCGGAGGCTCAGGCTCGGAGGGCATGCCGTCCAGCGAGCCACAGTTAAGAGTGAGGCGTGACAGAGGGGGCTGTCGCTGTCTTCGGGCTTTGAGCTGTACTGATAGAGCTGCGACCTGGGCCACATTGCAGGAGCGGCCTCTCTCGCAACGGTCAACTTGCACTTGCGGCGCGCGCTTCGCCAGTGGTCGGCGCGGCAAGGGCCGCTTTGGCTGCGCCGTGGATGGCCCTCGGTGCTGTGTCTTGTCTCCAGCTGCCGTCGGCGCTTCCGCGCCCGCGGCGGCCCGTTGTCGTCCCAACAAGTGGCACGCGTGCCCTGGCTCTTGCACCGTCAGGCATCGAAGGACGGAGGGAGGCGGGGGGGGAGCACGAACGACGCACGAAGGACCAAGGCACGGTATAGCGGGGCGGAAAAATCCAAGGCGCGCCGGCAAGCCCGCGTGGGCACTCCGAGAGGGCCGACTGGGGAGGTTGGGGGGTGGGGGAGAGGGGTGGTCAAAGAGGGCCCCAACTGGCGCCCAAGACGCTTTCCAAGACGCACTCAGAGCGCCCCATATAAGGCCTTTTCAGAAGCCCCCCCCAAAATGTCTCAAGAGAGTCCGGCAGTGTTGCCATGCGCGGATGCTACGGGGGGACGCCAGGGAAACCAGCCTGCTGCATGGCGAATGTCGACAATGCGGGAGCCATCCGCTCTCCCGTCCTGCTCCTCCCTATTGTGATCCTCCCTGGTCCTCCTCGCCTGTTGCTTCTCCGCCGTCCTCCTCCTTCGCCTCGTCCTTCTCCTCTTGGCTGGGTCGCGTCGTTTTACTCGACGGCGCAAGGCCCGCAAATGGCCCCGCGCAAACGGCCCCGCCCCCAGGCTGAATTATGGAGTAGCTCCCAGAAGCCTCTGAGGAAAAGAGAAATGGGGGGGGGCGCACCCAGCCAGAAAAAACTGCGTTGAGAATGACGACGACGACAACCACGACGCCGTCTTGGAACGATATTGGGAAGCAGACGACGACGATGACGACGACGACGATGATGACCCAACCTGCCTCTGCAAGACTCTGGAGGTCGGCTAATGTTCTCGGGAGGGGAATTATTTTAGGTGGGACGCTGTCGTCTTCGGCCGCCACGTGCTCAATAAAAAACGCAACCATGAGGTCCCGCTTCGCAGAGAACTTCCTCTCCGATCGGAGGCGGTCATGCCTCGTGCTGTCGTGTTGCCGGAGGTGGTCGTTTAACTCTTTGAACGCTGTGTTCATCTCTGGTCCATCCGCTACCGTGCCACCAGGCACGTTGAAAGCCTAAGAAAATGTATCGGGATACGTCGTGGGGTCGAGCTGGCGTGCGGAATGTGTTATGAGGCGGGCGCCTAATACGGGCCATGATGCCTCCAAGCGAACGCCAAAATATCCAAGAGGCTCCCAAGATGCCAACTCGCCCGAAGAGGAAGACAATCAAGTAGAAGAGGCCCGCAAAAGGGCATCTGCAGGAACCACGAACCACAACGAAAATCAAGGGCTCTGGGGCCAGGGTGGCTGGTGCTCCAGGGGCCAGAGGGGCTGGGGCCTCGACCCAGGACTCGAGCCAGAGGGCAGGGGCGAGGGGGCTGGGGCCTCCACCCAGGGCCAGAGGGGGGCTGTGGCGGGGGCCAAGGCCAGGGACGAATCACGAACTAACCACGACGAAAACGAAAGGCTCCGGTGGTGCTCCGGGGCCAGGGGGGCTGGGGCCTCGACCCAGGGGGACTGGGGGCCAGGGCAAGGGACGAACCACAAACGAACGAACCATGACGAAGGTAAAGAGCTCCGCGGCCAGGGGGGTGGATGCTCCGGGGCCAGGGGGGCTGGGGCCTCTACCCAGGGCTCGAGCAAGGGGGGGGGGGAGCGGGGGGCGGGGGCCAGGGCCAAGGACGAACCACCACAAACGAACGAACCACGACGAAAATAGAAAACTCCGGGGCGAAGGGGGATGGTGCTCCCAGGGCCAGATGCTCTGGGCCCCAGGGGGCTGGGGCCTCGACCCAGGGCTCGAGCCAGGGGGGGGCGGGGCCCAGGGCCAGGGACGAACCACCACGAACGAACGAACCACGACGAAAGTAAAGAACTCCGAGCTCTAGAGCACAGCTGTGCAAGAGAAGAATGTTCCCCACTTTATCATCCTCCTCTCCCCTCCTTTCCCCCCTCCCTTCCAGCCTCCTACTCCCTCCCCTCTCATTCCTCCGTCCCTTTTTTCTTGCGGACAGCTTCTCCTCGTCTGACCACAAGGCGTGTTGGTAGGGCGGTCCGCGCGAGTCGCCTGTTACTTCCTCCCCTTTCATGACTCCGAAGCTTGGCACTCTGCATCTTGTCATGGATGTAGGGCGGGTGGTCATCACAATCTGGTCTCGCGTTGGCGCCGCGCACGCTCGCCTGAAAAAGTTGCCAGCAATTTCTCCGATGGAGGGCGGCTCCTCACGTTCGTCTTACAATCTGAGAAAAGCTACAAGGACGGATGGGGTCGGTTTGGCATGTGGCTCTCGACGTGGCGCCGCGCACACTCGTGGTGGAATTTTCTCGCAGCTGCACGAGTGAAGGGTGGTCCCTTCCCTCCTTTTCGGACGGGACTCGTCGCTTGCCACTGCCTGACTGATCCTGGCGTACGACCCTACGCCATACGTGTCAGCATAGCGAGTGCACGGATTGATAGCGGCCCTGTTCCCAGGGGTCTCTCGCCGGACAGTTCCTTGACCTTTGTCATACCTCGCCGCCGTCTCTACCCAGACCCCCGACGCCGTGACCTTTTCATCACGTCGATCCCCGAGGTCTCGACCCGTTCCTCAGGACCGGTCTTTCATCCCGCGTCGTTGTTTGACGGTCCCGAGGCCAGGTAAGGGCCCCCAAATGCCGAACACGGCGACAAACCTCCCGTCATGACTTTTTCATGACTCGAGGGGGTCTGGGTTAGAGGCCTCCCAGATGGGGTCGGAGTAGATGTGGTCGAGAGATCGGGCCGCATCGGCAATACATCGGCGATCCATCGCCGATGCATCGGCGACGTCGGCGATGCATCGGCACCGTTGGCGTGGAAAAAACCGGGCTCCGCATCGAGCCGCATCGTCGATGCATCGGCGATGCGGCGCGATCCTCCGACCCCATCTACTCCGACCCCGTCTGGGAGGCCTAGATGGGTATAGCCAGAAGCATGTCTGGCAACTCCTCTTCGAGACAAGGCTCTCGCACGACCTGCAGGAACCACGGGGCGCTCGGCCTTGCATGGGGGTACTTCCCACGCTGAGCAGGAGCCCCTCGTGGGGGGGGGCTGATGACAAGGGGGACATGGCACAAGTGGGAGTATGGCAGAATCGTTACTGCATCTTGGCTTTACTCTGGTCCTCCTCCTCCTCCTCTTCTTGCTCCTCTGGCTTTCAAAATTCCCGGGCAGCTACACGAATGGAGGACGTTTAGGACAACTCCTGCAGCTCTCGCCTTAGCGCCGAGCGCAAGCGTCTTGCGGGTTCCAGCAGCTGTCTGGATTGATGACGGCTGGTTTTTGACATGTAGCTCTCGGCGTGACGCCGCACACAATCGCCTTGAAACAACTGGGGCTCCCCCCTGAGACTTCCTCGTGCTGGGGGCAAAAGATAAAAGCATGCAATGGCTGCACAGGTGATGGAAGTTCTCTTCAAAAGGAAGCATCGCTGGACACTTCCCAGAGCAATCTGATCCCACCACGTTGGTCTCCATTGCTATCGCAGTCGAGGTGGTCCTTTTCAAAACGGAGCTCTCGCTTGAATGTCAGGTCAATGGGGCTCTGTTGTCCGAGTGCAACACAAAGAAGTAGACACGGATCCCACGTTCCCCCATATTTTGCATACGTTCTGGATGTTCGTCTTCCCCTCCACTGCCCACGCATCTTTCCATATATATATATATATATATATATATATTCTCGTGTGAATCGACGATTATTTGTGTCCGTGTGCTTTTCTCTCTCCGGAGAGGAATGCCTGCCATAACCTATGACCAGGGTGCCGGGGAGGGGAGGGCGCATCGCAGCACCGCCGCGCGTATCCTGTATTTGCTCTGCTCCTTCTCTCCTCATGCAACTCCTCAGTCCCGATCCTCCTTTCTCCATCCGCCCCTCCTCCCTCCTCTTCCCTAGGGCTCCCAACTTCGCGCCCTCACGCTCCGCGAAGCGCGAAGCGCGAACAACTTCGCGCCCTCGCGCCGCCCCCCCAAAGGGAGAGAAGGAGGACGAGGAGGAGGGGGGAGAAGGAGCGAGGACCGCGAAGCGCGAATAACTTCGCGCCCTCGTGGGAGCCCTCCTCTTCCAGAGATGAAAAGCACGGCATACTCTCGATCACGGGCGCCGAGCTCACCACGGGGATCGACGCGGGCGGCTCCGCTGCGGCGGGGCGCCCGTGGTGAGCCAACGGCGCCTGTGATCGAGAGTCTGTTGTGATGCCTCTGTTGCTATCCCCCTTTCAAAACGTCCCCCCTCTTCCGCTTCGCCCCCTCCTTCTCATCCTCCTCCCTTGGCCCCTCCTCCTCCCTCCTCCCTCCTCTTTTCTCCTCCCTCCTCCCTTGGCCCCTCCTCCCACCCCCGGGAACGAAAGGGAATGGTTGGGCAGGAGGACGCTGGCCCGCAGCCTGGGGGCGCCGGCGGCGACACGAAGTCGCCGCAGCCCATCAGCGGGAAGACCGTCATGGTGGGCGCGATCTCGTCTGCCTCCTCCCCAGGAGAGGGAGGAAGGCGAAGGATGGAATGACTTTTCCTTTGTATGTCGAGTGACACCATCGGCTCCAACCTGGGACGCAAGGATGTATGGCAGCATCGCTGACGCATCCTGGGTTTACTCTGGTCCTCCTCCCCTCCCTCTTCCTCCCGCTTCCTACATTTCTTTCCTTCCAAATGACCCTTCCATCTCCCTCGTCCCTCCTCCTCTTCCTCCTCCTCCTCCTCCTCTTCCTCCTCCTCCTCCTCTTCCTCCTTCTCCTCCTCCTCTACCTCCTCCTCCTCCCCCTCCTCTTCCACCTCCTCCTCCTCCTCCTCCTCCTCCTCCTCCTCCCTCCTCCATTCCTTTCGTAATCAGTGGTCCTGCGGCTTGCAGCTTCCAGCGGTCACGCGGGCGGGTGGTTATCAACAAGGCCATTTGCCCTCGCGCCGCGCACCGCACATTCGTTTCAAAGCTGCTTCAACAGCTCAAAAGATGGATAGCGGCCAATTGCTTTAAAGAGCTCTCTCCCGAAAGCCGTGCACATTCGCCTTAGAAGTTCCAGCGAGCACAAGACATGGAGAGCGGCTCCTTTCAAAAGTGAGGCTCTGGCTTCAGCGCCGCGCAAGCTCGTCCCCAACATATTACGGCAGTTACATGGACGGAGGGCGGCTGCTTTTGAAATTGTGATTCTCGCCCTGGCGCTGAGCACATTCATTTTGTAAATTTCATTAGCTGCAAGCTAGGATATAAGGCGGTTCCTTTTCGAGATGGTGGTCTTGCTGTGGCGGCGTGAACATTCGTCGCACAACTTGCGAAACGGCACGTTTTCAAAATTGGGCTCTCGCCTTACCGCCGCACACATTCCTCTGACACGCTTGCAGCCTTTGCAGAGATGAAGGGCGGCTCCTTTGTTAAGTGTGGCCCTCGCTAGAGACTTCATTGTATTAAAATCCAGGGGCCTGAACAGAGGAACAACTACACAGATGGATGACGGTTCCGTTTCAAACTGTGGTCCTCACTTGATACGTCATCGACGGCCATGGCCAGAATTGTAAACTGATTCCACAATTTGACAGACGGGGGCGGCCCTTGACTCAAAACGGGGACCTCGCTGGACACCTCGTGCCATTGTGCGATCACATATCCAGCCGCCAGCAAGGTAGGTGCAAGGCACTTTCTTCTAACATGCAGCTATCGCCGCCTATCGCCTGGACGGCAGGCCTAAGGGGTGCTGGTCTTTCACGGGCCGCTTCTCGTAATCATAAAGCTTGTCAGGACTTACTTGTACGGAGCTGGTTTGGGACGGGAGGGTGTGTTTCAGCATCAGTGATGCAGCTTGGCTTTCCTCGGGTCTTCTTCTTCTTCCTCCTCTTCACGCAAGCGTCGTGCCTCTGTAGGCCCAAACAATTCCCGACCCCATCCTCGGCACGGGGTCTTCGCAAGGGGCTTCATATGTTATTGCCCCAGAGCCCGAAAACCGCAAGTCGCGAAAGAATGCCCGTCGCCCTAGAGTATTCGGCCCGACCTATGGAACGATAACTAAGGAACGAAGCTCCTTTTTGTTCCAAGTAAGTCTAGGCAGTCCGAAGGAACACCAGGGGGGATCGCCGCCAAAAAGGTAGCAGAACGCATGCAAACCGAAGGAACGACCGAGCCCCTTTTAAAAAATGAGTGTTCCTTATTCAAGCCGGACCCTGTACTCTTCGCGGCCCCCGGAAGTCTTGAAGTCCTGGGAGGCCTCCGCGGCGCCCCCCCGGCCTCCCAGAAACACCCAAGCCACCCCGACAACTCCTCGAGATCTTCGCCCCCGCCCTCCCTCCAGCACGGACAGCAGCCGCGAGCGCCGCAGCCGCATGTTCTGCTCCACCTCGAGCAGGCTGCTGGTGTAGCCCCCGTACGGGGCGGACGGCGTGGCCTCCACCTCGGCCGCCGCGCGCCGCTCCCATCGCCTCCCCCCTCCCGCGCCCTCTCCTCCGCCCGCGCCCTGTTCGGTGCCCCTCCTGAGCGGGGGCGCTTTTCAGCAGTGGTGGCCTCCTGGGGCGCCTCAGTCGCCACGTCTGCATGCCCCTCGAAGGCCTGGCCAAAACGAATCCCTGGAGAGGCACGAGGCAGATGCTTGAGGAGCTGCAGTGGGAAAGAGGACGACGAGGGAGGGGGAGGGAAGAAGGATGCGGGGAGGAGGGGGGCACGGCTGGCCGTGCCTCGAACACTTGCCCGGGCCGGCATCCGACAGGGGGCCCCACCTCCGCCGCGCCCGTCTCCGACTCCCCTCGCGGGACCTGGGGCTCTCGAGGGGCGCCTCCGATGTCTCGTGACCTCGGCGTGAGCCTCCAGGGGGCCTCCCCGCCAGAGACCACCCGAGGCCGCGCCCTCTTCGAGGGCCCATTGGGCCTCCGTGCAGCCTCTCGCGGGGCCAAGGGAGCGATGTCAGAAGGACCCGTGCGCGGCGAACCACGAGCCCCTGGAGCGAAATTGAGAGAGCTCAAGGGGGGCGGGGGGGCACGCGCTGACAAAGAACACAACGTCGGAGGTTTGGAGATCAGGAGGACGCTGAGGAGTTCTAGTCAGTTGATGGGTTCCACAGGGTTACATAAAGGCATTGTGGTTACAGGCTCTGACGGGGATTCTTGTAGGCCCATCTTCCCTTCCCCCCCTCCCCATTCACACGAGCCATGTGACACACCATGTGCCGCTTGAGCGGAAAGACGCGCGCTCGAACACACGCGCGCTGAGCAAACGCTGGGACAAATAACGATGTCACGGTTCTGCTTTCTTTGCGGGGTTAACCGGCTTCTGCGGGGCCGCCTCCGCCAACAGAATTACCGTTGTTTTACTTCCTCAAGCTTCCGCCAGCCTCCGCGGAGGGCAAAATGCCGACCTGTCGATTACCCGAAGGTGCGGCCCTTTCCGGAACGCCCTATTTTTCCGAAGTGTCCACCATCCAGCTGCCATACTCCTGGTGCCAGGTGCAGCCAACTTTCTGGGTGTTGGTCTGCTCCCGCTCCCGCAACTTCGCCAACACCTCGTCAGCTCGCAGCGAGAGCTTCACAACGCGCCCGACCGGATCCAGCTTGCAGAGGGCGTACTCGACCTGCAGGTGCGGATCGCGCGATCAGAGGTACCCTCCCCCACAGAAAATAGCCTTACCCGCTGCTGGCTCTGGCAGACGCAAATGTCTGACAACAGAAAACAATACCCAACGCCAGTAGGACGATCACATCCCGTTGTCATGTTTGGAAAATTGTTTTTCCCCGAGCAAGGGTTCTGACTGATTTGTTCCAAATTGAAATTGGCTGGTGTGACGATCTGGCGGCTATGCTGCCGCCGTCGCCGCCCCATCGCCGCTTCGTCGCCGCCCGTCGTCTCGGCCGGTGTGCCGCTCTGGCGGTTATGTTGCCGTCGTCGCCGCCCCATCGCCGCCTCGTCGCTGCCCGTCGTCTGGGCTTGTCTGTCGGTCTGGTGGCTATGTGGCCGCCCTCGCCGCCCCGTCGCCGCCTCGTCGCCGCCCTTGAATCGACTATATTGCACCACGAAGATTGCACCGCATATATTGCACCACATATATTGCACCGTGTAGCTTGCACAAAATTGATTGTACCGCGTATGCCGTACAAAACAGAATGCACAACGTAGACTGGACCACACAAATTGCGTATTTTCGTAAAGAAATAACCCCATGCCCCCGATAATAAACCCTAAGGGATAATAAAGTTCGGGGTTTTCGGGGGGATAATAAAAGTTGCCCGCCAGAGCCAGCATAAAGAGATATCAAGAGGAAAAAGCCGAAGATAGCAAACAGCCAAAGATATCTTGAGAATCCTTGGCCTTTGGTCATCTATGAGACATCCTCAACAATGATTTGTTTCGGTTGAGACATCCTCCACGACATCCCTATGGATTTTTCTACATCCCTATAGATCTCTATGTGAAAACTTATAGATTTCGCTCGATTCCTCTGGGTTTCTTTAGATTCCGATGGTTTCTCTACAGATCTCTATGAGTTTATTATTATTTGTTATAGAAATGAATTGACGCTTGCGTCGGCCCCATTAACGAGTTCCATGGAGAGTAAACTCCAGCGATAAACAAGTTCAGGGGGCAGGGGGAGGAGAAGAAAGATGGAGAGATACATAGAAATATAGAAAGAGAAGAGGAGGTAGAGGAGGAAGAGGAGGAGGACGATGAGAAACAGCAAGAGGAGGAGAGGAGAAGGAGATAGCAAAACTCCAAAGTTCAAAACGTATTAGATGTAATTTGTAAGCGCTTAATGAAAATTAGAATTTTCATCTGATCGACATGAGACGGAAGTAACCTCGATGGCGAACTTTCCCAGTGATGCTGGAGTTCGGCCTCCGCGCCCCCGCGCCCCCGACCAAACTCTTATTGGTCGACGATAAAAAAACTCTAACGACTTAAGGGGGGGGGGTACATTATTATCGTGGGCGTGGGGTTAATAGATGCCCCCCCGGGCGAACGGCATTGCAATTTACATCTGATTCAGACCCACCGTCCATCCTAAATATAGAGTCGTACCAGGCTGGACTTCGCCCCCCGCCCCCCATCCTCTGCGAAAATACTATGCGCGCGCTCTCGCTGATTAGGAATCAGAAGTGTTTAAATTATATATCCAATAAGTCGATATTTCAACAAATGGGGCGAAGTGTTCACGCACGCGTCCTCGCGCGCACATGCCGGACTTCTTCAAATACTTGAGGTGCCGTCAGGCTTCCAAGATCGAGTGTCACGAAAACACATTAAAACACATTGCTTTGCAGCAAAAATGCTCCAAAACAGTTTGCGCTCGCACTCCTGCGAAGTCTTACGGAAACCATCGTTTTCCAACATGTGTATGACATGCTTTCAAATTTGCGCACGCGTGTCGAGATCGTTCGGAAGGCCTTGCGCGCGTGTTGTCGCAAGAACCCTTGCAACGAAAACACCTTGACAACATGCACACTCGCGCTCGTCGTCGCGCGTGCATGCCAGAATCCTTGAAACACTTTCGGTGTCGTAGGGGTCTCGAATCTGGCGCCCCGAACACCTTTAAAATCACATGGTTTTGCAACGTCACTCTTCAAAATAAATACTGCGCCCGCGCTCGTGCGGATTCTTAAGAAAACCACCGGTGTTCCAACATTATCATAACATTCTGCCAAGCGGGCTTTTCGCGCCGCATTAAAACGCCCTTGCGCGGGTGCTAGGGCGAGGGGGGGCAAGGGGAGGGGCGCGATCCGTGTCAAATAATACCACGCGGGCCACTCGCGCGCGTCGGCCGCGCGCGCATGTCGAACTCCTTCGAAAAACTTCATCGCCGAAGCGACGACATCGTCATTGTTATCGGCGGGCGTGATCAATATCGTCGCCGTTATTGGCCTTGTCGTCGCCATCGCCATCGCCACCATCGTCACCATCGCTGTTCTCGTAGTCGTGTCCACCGTTGTCGGCGTCGCCATGACACCGCGCCCGCCCAAAGCACCGACTCGCACTGAAGTGCCTGCTGCAAGGTTCCCTGTGGTCAGTGCCGCCGCGGCCGCGTCGGTCGCGCCGAACTAGCTGGCCGTTGCGCGCGGCAGCATGAAGGGGCTAGCGCTGACGGAGAGATGCACCAGCCAACGCCAAGCATTCATCTCGCAATCGCCGCCGCATGCGTTTTGCAAACCAAATTGCGGGCGGGCGGGTGGGATGTGTGCAAGAACATGGAATGCGCCAGCTCGTTTGATATAAATCAATTGCACCACAAGGATTGCGCAGCGCAGATTGAAGCGCATAGAGTGCAACAGTCAAACCGCACCAACTAAGCTCTCCGTTCTAGCCCCCACACCCCCCCCCCTCTCCCCCCCCCCTCCCGAAACTAACGGTTCCCATTTCTCGCCTTGCAAGTGGCATTCCTTCTGCCCCATCGCCCATCCTAAACGCGAACTCATACCACGCCAGCAAGGCCAGCACTGCCTCCCCTCATCCTTTGCAAAACAGACTGCGCTCGCACTCGTTCATCATCCCTTCGAACAAGTGGGGCAAAGTGCGCGCGCGCGTCGTCGCGCGCGCATGCCGGAATCAATCGCAAACCTCTGGCTTCGCCAAAGAAACATATAAGAAAACATGGCTTCCCACCGCGACTTTGCAACATAAAGCCCGTTCGCTCAGGTTCTTGCAGGTCTGGTAAAAGAAAAAGGGCGCCGCACAGTTTCATGACATGCAACCGAACGAGCCGCTCGCGCGCGCATGTCGGAATCGCGCGAGCGCCCTTGCGAGCGTGCTGTCGCAAGAACCCATTGCAACAACCGGGGCAAAGTGCGCGCGTGCGTCGCCGCGCGCGCATGCCTAACCCTGCCGCAACCTAGGGTCCGCGAGGATTTTCAACATCGAATGCCCCGAAAACAAGTAAACACCAATGGCTTTCCAACATCAGTTCTCCACAAGAAAAACTGCGCTCGCGGACTTGCGAACCCTCGCGCTCTGCAAAACAGGTCCCTCGCGCAGCAAGTCGACATCATTCGGGCGCCCTTGCGCGCGTGCTGGGGGGCGAAGGGGGGGGGCGCGATCCGCGTCGAACAATGCCACGCGGGCCGCTCTCGTGCGTCGGTCGAGCGCGCATGCTGAACCCCTTCAAAAAATTACATGACAGACGCCAGGACGTCGTCATCGTCGTCGGCGTGATCAGCATCGGCGCCGTCGCTGGCCGCGCCGTCGTCGTCGTCGTCGTCGTCGTCGCCAGCGTCGCTACTGTCATGGTCGCGCCCACCGCTGTCGACGTTGTCACGATGCCGCGCCCGCCCGAAGCACCGACTCGCACTGAAGAGCCCGCTGGCAACGCCCGGCGGTCAGCGCCGCCGCGGCCGCGTCCGTCGCGCCGAGCTTGCTGGCCGCCTTCCGCGCGAGCATGCGCGCTAGCGCGGCCGCGGCGACGCGCCGGCCAGCGCCGAGCAGCCGTTGCAGTCGCCGCCGCGCGCGTTGCGCAACCCGAATTCGACGCGCGCGGGCGGGGTGATTTCGCGAGCATTGGAGCTGACAGCTTCAAGTTCGGCAGGGCGCCACTTAGACTGCATCGCATTGTGCGGCGTGGATTCGCCAAGGAAGCATTCATATTCACACTCTCGCCTCCAAAGACTATCCCCCCGCCCTTGGGGCGCGCAATTTACGTGCGGTTGTGCCTCGTCGTTCCTTCTAGCTGTTAGTTCAGAGCCCCCCAGCCTGGCCGGCGCCCCCCCGCCCCCATCCCCCGGGAGAAAAACAAGCTGTCCATGTTCAACAATCCCTGTCAGAGAAGAGGGCGACGCGCACGCGCGCGCGTCGTCTCGAACGCGCGCAAGAATCCGGTTGAAACAACCGGCATCGCAAGAATTTCAAGAACCGAGTGCGCCGAAATCGCGCAGACAACCAATGGCTTCGCAGCGTGACCTTAAAGTCTGCGAGCGCTCGTGCGAATTCTTGAAACAAAAACATATGTTTTTCTTCAAATTTCCATCTTCATCAAATGCGACCCAGCGGGCCTCTCGCGCGCGCGTGCCGACGCCATTCGAACGCCCTCGCGCGCGTGCCACGGGGCACGATCTACATCAGCAACAACCAACCACGCGGGCCACTCACCCCAATGCGCCGCGCGCGCATGTCGAAATCCCGCCAAAACTTCCGCCGCCCAAGAGCGGGCGCCATCGTCGTAGTCGACGCGATCAGCATCGACGCCGCCTGGGGCCAGACCGTCGTCATCGTCGTCGACGTCGCCAGCGTCGCCACTATCGCCAGCGCGTCTGCCATGGCCGACGTGGCCGCGGCACCTCGCCCGCCCGAGGCGCCCGCTCGGACAGGCGCGCCCGCGCGTTCGCGCGTGGCGCAGGACGCGCTTAGAACGGCTCAGCGGTCAGCGCCACCACGGGCGCGTTGGTCGCGCCAGACAAGCTGATCGCTCTGTTCTCGAGCCTGCGCGCGCGCGTGCGGCTGCGGCGATGCGCCGTCCAGCGCCGAGCCGCCATTGCAATCGCCGGCGCGCGGGATTTGCAACTGAGTTGCGGGCGGGCGGGCGGGGCGCCCGCGCGAGCAAGGGAAGCGGTCGCGCGCGGGCGGAACTACATGATTCTCCGCTCTAGAAGCACGTCAGGATCTACCTCCCCGCCCCCCCCCCCCCCCCTCCTGGACTTAACGCGCCGCCTTTTCGCGTTGCGATGCGCGCGCGGTTCCCGCCGATCGCGCATCCAAAGTAGAATGCGGACCATCCCATGCAGACGCCTATTCCCCCCCCCCCCCCCCCCCCTTTCACCCCTTGCAGCCCGTCGCGTGCGCGCGCTCATGCCGCGTGTCGAAAGCCATCCGTTTCTGATAGCCCTTGCAACCCCTGGGACGACAAGCGCGCGCCGTCGCGCGCGCATGCCGGATTCCATCGGCACTTTAGGTTTCACGCGACTGGCAGGAACGAAGGCCCCGACAACGATTAGAACACAAGCGACACTGCAACCGCAATGTCCCGCCACAAAAAAAAACTGCCCCCCGAACCCATGAGAATTTTCAAATGCGCGATGCGTTGTTCAACATGCTCATCAAATGACGCCAAGCGTGCCTCTCGCGCGCGCATGCCGAAATCGTTCGAACGCCCTGCTCTCGCGCGCTGTCGCAAGAACCCTTTTGCAACAACTGGCGCGCGCCTGAAGCCGACCAACAACTTCAGTTTTCGCAATGGGCTTCAAAAGCTAGCGCCCCGATATGTTTTAACAAAAAGAGAAGCACGGTTCTTACAATAGTTGCCGAAGCATAAAGCCAAGCGAACAACAAGAAAAACAACAAAAACATGCGCGCGCTCTGTGGAACTCGCGAGACCACCATCGTTTTTTCCAGGTTTGCCATCACATTCTACCAAGTAGGGCCTCTCGCGCGCGCGCCGACATTCCGACGCCCTCGCGCGCGTGCTGGAGAGGGCGGGGGGGCCCAATGGTCAGCGCCACCGCGGCCGCGACGGTCGCGTCAGACTAGCTGGCCGCGTCGCGCGCGAGCCTGCGCGCTTGCGCGGCCGCGGCGGCGCGCCAGCCAGCACAGAGCAGCCATCGCAATCGCCGCCGCGTGAGTTTTGCAAACCACATTGCCAGTGGGCGGGTGGGATGATTGCGCGAGCAGTGGAGATGACAACTTCATCCGGCAGGGTGAAATCTCCTCTCTTACATGAAATTAGTTCCTACCCCATCACCGCCCCGGAATTATCCGCCGCGCGCTTCGATTGGAAATTCATATATGATCGCGGCCCTTCGGCCATTTTCCCGGTGAGTTCAACCCATCCCAAGCCAGCCGGCGCCAAACCCCCCGCCATCCTCCGTGCATACTCGTTTATTAATAATGAGAAATTACCAGAAACCCGTTGCAACAAAAAACGAAGTACACGCGCGCGCGTCGTCGCGCGCGCAAGCCGGAACCCTTCAAACACCATTGGTTCCATAAGGATTGCAAAATCTAATGTCTAAAACACATTATATAACAAAACACATAATCTCGCAGCGCGAATTTCCCAACCCAAAAAAACATGCGCGCGCTCTTGCGTTGTTTTCGTTGTAAATGAAAACATGGTTTTCAAGGTTCTCAGAAAGTGCGACCAAAAGGGCTTCGCGCGCGCGCATTTCGAAATCGTTCGGGCGCCCTTGCGCGCGTGCCGTAGACGAAGTGCACGCGCGCGCGTCGTCGCACGCCCATGCCGAAATCCTTCAAAAACCGTTGGTCTCGAAAGGGCTTCAGAATTGAGGGCCCAAAAAACATGCAAAACACTGGGTTCCGCAACGCGGATTTTCATCAAAAGCGTGCGCGCGCGCGCTCTTGCGAATTCTTAGGAAAACCAGGCGTTGCTTTTATTTTTTCACGCAGTGCGACTACAAGGGCTTCGCGCGCGCGTGCCGAAATCGTTCGAACGCCCTTGCGCGCGTGCTGGCGTGGCACGACCCGTGTCAAATAATACCATGCGAGCCACTCTCGCGCGTCTGCCGCGCGCGCATTTCGAACTCCTTCCAAAACATTCATCACCGACGCGAAGACGCCATCATCGTCGTCGGCGTGATCGGCATCGGCACCGTCACTGGCCGCGCCGTCTTCGCTGTCAGCATCGTCACCAACATCGCTACTACCATCATCATCGTGTCTACAATAAACGACGTAGCCATGATACCGCACCCGCCCAAGTCGCCGACTCGCACTCAAGTGCCCGCTAGGATGTGCCGAGCGGTCAGCACCACCGCGGCCGCGTCGGTCGCGCCAAACTACCTGGCGGCTGCGCGCGCGCGTGCGCGGGTTGGCGCGGCCGCAGAGATGCAGCAGCCAGCGACAACCACTCATTGCAATCGCCGCCGCATGAAGTTTGCAAATCAAGCTGCGGGTGGGTGGGTGGGATGATTGCGCGAGCAGTGGCGTGGACAATTCATTGCGAATAGAAGTTGGTTCTCCTTCCCCCCAAGAAATAAACTCTACCCCCCCCCCCGGCGTTATCCCCCCCTGTCGGGTATGTAAATCAGTTACGATTCTGACCACCTGTCCACCCTACATATGAATCTACAGTATCCCAGGGGGGCCGGTATCGACCCACCCCGCCATCCTCTGCAAAAAGATACTATGCGCGCGCATTCGTTTATCACAAATCAGAAGTTAACATGAATCCCTTGGAAAAAATTGGACGAAGTGCAAACGCGCGCGTCGTCGCACGCGCATGGAGTTCCCAATCGTGTCGGAAGGATTTCGCAATCGAGTTCCCAAACAACATACAACAACACAGGGTTGTGCACCATTGACTTGCGAAGAAAGCTTGCGCGCGAGCTCTTGCGAAACCTGAAGAAAACCATAGGTTTTTCCATATTTTCACAAGATGCTACCAAACGGGCTTGGCGCGCGCGCATGTCGAAATCAGCCGAACGCCCTTGTGCGTGTGCCGTCGCGAGAACCCTTTGCAAAAAACATGACGAAGTGCAGACGCGCGCGTCCTCGCGCGCGTATGCCGAAATCATTCAAAACCCATCGGTTTCGGAAGGAGTTCAAAATCGCGCGTCCAAAAAACATACAAAAACAAAAGGTTTCGCAGCACGGATTTTCAACAAAACCGTGCGCGCGCGCTCTGGCGTCGTCGTCGTCGTCGTCGTCGTCGTCCTCAATCCTCCCGCGTCGTCGTCGTCGCCGTCGTCGCATACGTCGTCCTCTGTCATTCCTCTTGTTCGTCGTCGTCGTCGTCGTCTTTGGCGTCGTGGTCGTTTCCGTCGTCGTTGTCGCCGTGGTCGTCCTTCCTCCTCCTCTCTCGTCGTCGTCGTCGTCCGTCGTCGGCGTCTCGTCGTCGTCCCTCCTATTTCGTCGCCGTCCTCGTCGTCGTCGTTGTCGTCGTCGTCGTCTTCAGTCCTCCCTCGTCGTTGTCGTCGTCGGCGTCGCCGTCCTTCCTCCTTCTTCGTCGTTCGCGTCGTCGCCGTCCTCCCTCCTCCCTCGTCGTTGTCGTCGTTGTCGCCGTCGTCGTCCTCCCTCCTCCCTCGTCGTCGTCGTTGGCGTCGTCGTCGTCTTCGTCGTCGTCGTCGTCGTTTTCTTCGTCGTCGTCGACGTCAGCGTCGTCGTCGTCGCCGCCGTGGTCGTCGTCGTCGTCGGCGTCGTTGACGTCGTCGTCGTTGTCGGTGTCGTCGTTGTCGTCGTCGGCGTCGGCATCGTCATCGTCGTTGTCATCGTCGTGGTCCTCCTCGGCGTCGGCGTCGTCGTCGTCGTCGTCGGCGTCGTCGTCGTCGTTGTCGGCGTCGTCGAAGTCGTTGGAGACGTCGTCGATGTCGTTGTAGTCGTTGTCGGCGGCGTCGTCGTCGTCGTTGTCGCTGTCGTCGTCGGCGTCGCTCGCGGAGACACACCAGCCAACGCCGAGCATGCATCGCAATCGCCACCACATGGGCTTCGCAAGCCAAGTTACGGGTGGGTGGGTGGGATGTTTGCAAGAGCGCGGGATGTGTCAACTCGCTGGCTAAAATCACCAAAAAAACACATAATAGTCTCTACCCCCCTGGCGTTATCCCCTCCTTTCGGGTATGTAAATCATTTATGATTATGACCACGTGTCCATCCTACCTATGAATTTACACTACCCCAGAGGGGCCGGTATCGACCCCCCTGAGATTTTTTATATTAAAAAAGAAAACAAAAAAAAACGATATGCGGGGACATTTTTAGTTCTAACATAACACTTTTCACGAATCCCTTGCAACAAAAAAAACAGGACGAAGTGCACACGCGCGCGTCGTCGCGCGCGCATGCCGGAATCCTTCAAAAACCTTCGGTCCCGGAAGGATTTCGCAATCGACTTCCAAAAAACATGCAGAAACACAAGGTTTCGCAACACTGATTTGCTAAACAAGCTTACGCGCGAGCTCTTGCGAAATCCAAAGAAAACCGTAGGTTTTCCAAGATTTTCACAACATGCTACCAAACGGGCTTCGCGCGCGCATGTCGAAATCTGTCGAACGCCCTTGCGCGTGTGCCGTCGCGAGAACCCTCTGCAACAAATGGGACGAAGTGTACACGCGCGCGTCGTCGCGCGCGTATGCCGAAATCCTTCAACACCCATCGGTTTCGGAAGGAGTTCACAACCGTGTGTCCCAAAAACCTACAAAAACACAAGGTTTCGCAAAACGGATTTTCAACAAAAACGTGCGCGCGCGCTCTGGCGTCGTCGTCGTCGTCGTCGTCGCCGTCCTCAATCCTCCCGCGTCGTCGTCGTCGTCGTCGTCGCCTACGTCGTCCTCTGTCTTTCCTCGTGTTCGTCGTCGTCGTCCTCTTTGGCGTCGTGGTCGTTTCCGTCGTCGTTGTCGCCGTGGTCATCCTTCCTCCTCCTCTCTCGTCGTCGTCGTCCGTCGTCGGCGTCTCGTCGTCGTCCCTCTTATTTCGTCGTCGTCGTCGTCCTCCTCCCTCCTCCCGCGTCGTTGTCGTCGTCGGCGTCGCCGTCCTCCCTCCTTCTTCGTCGTTCGCGTCGTCGCCGTCCTGCCTCCTCCCTCGTCGTTGTCGTCGTTGTCGCCGTCGTCGTGCTCCCTCCTCGCTCGTCGTCGTCTTCGTTGGCGACGTCGTCGTCGTCGTCGTCGTCGTCGTCGGCGTCGGCGTCGGCGTCGTTGTCGTCGTCGTCGTCGACGTCGTCGTTGTCGTCGCCGCCATCGTCGTCGTCGTCGTCGACGTCGTCGTCGACGTCGTCGTCGGCGTCGTCGTCGTCGTCGGCGTGGTCATCGTCGTCGTCGTTGTCGTCGTCGTCGGCGTCGGCGTCGTCGTCGTCGTCGGTGTCGTCGTCGTCGTCGTCGTTGTCGTCGTCGTCGAAGTCGTCGGAGACGTCGTCAGTGTCGTCGTAATCGTCGGCGTCGTCATCGTCGTCGTCGGCGCCGGTGTCGTTGCCAAGTGCCATTTGGAAACAACCGTCACGGTCTTAAGAGGTTTTGCAAACCAAGTTGCGGGTGGGTGGGTGGGATGTTTGCAAGAGCACGAGATGTCACATCGTGGGTAAAAATGTATTGCACCACGCAGAATGCACCATACAGAGTGCACAACATTTGGTTGCACAACCCAGATTGCACCACATAGATTGTACCACATTTAGTGCTAGAGACACGCTGTTTGAGGTTCACGCGGGCTGACCTTGTATAGTATCGATCGGGTATCATGCACAATTTGAAGCACGACGCGCGTGTCACTGATACTCTCATACCAATTGTGACCCAAAGCTCGAACTGGGACACAACCGAGGGAGACAACAACACCATGATGCAAAACGGCACTGGGCACCGGGTCTAGCTGGAAACGATCGCCCGGACCGGCGCACCTCGTCACCGTAGTACAGGTGGTCTCCCGACAGGGTGACCGTCCTGTCGAGCGTCTTGAGGAACTGCTGCACGCCTGGCGAAGAACATACTGGTGAGGGTGATGGGGAAGAACGAAAGGAGGAGGAGGAGGAGGAGGAGGAGGAGGAGGAGGAAGACCGTGCTTGCGGATGTAGTTGTTGTGCTCCTTGCTGTCCTTCCATAACAAAGGCTTGCCCACCTTGAGCAGCCCCATAGCCGACTCCTGCAATCGGGAGCCCCTCCAGGGGCAAATGACAGGAGGTTGCGGCATGTGGGGGAAAGGAACATCTAGAGCGGCCCAGGCCCCAAAAAATATGGGGGGGCGGGCCTTTTTGATTTTGCTGCGTCCTCCCTTTCAAAAACTGAGCAGGGACCGACCGTCCAGACCGACGACGTGTTTTTAGAGCACAGCAACGTTCTCAGAACAAAGACAGTGTTCTTAGAACAAAAAGCCGATGTACTGAAACCAGGCAATCTCAGTCAAAAATGGTCTTAGAACATTTTGGGCAAACCACAAAAGGATCTTAGAGCACTCCTTGGTGGGCCCATAAGTAAGCGGGGACGCGTTGCCACAGAGCGGCCCAGGCCAAAAAATATATGGGAGGGCGGGCCTTTTTGATGTTGCTGCGTCCTGCCTTTCAAAAACTGAGCAGGGACCGACCGTCCCGACCGACGACGTGTTTTTAGAACACAGCAGTGTTCTCAGAACAAAGACACTGTTCTGAGAACAGAAAGCCGATGTACTGAAACCAGACAGTCTCAGCCAAACATGGTCTTAGAACATTTTGGGCAAACCACAAAAGGATCTTAGAGCATTCGTTGGTGGGCCCATAGGCAAGCCAGGACGCGTTGCCACTTCTCGCAGGAAAGCTTCCTGCATCGTCGCTCGGCCCATGGGAAAAACATGTCAGAATGCCGTTGCCACCGTCCAAGCGCTCCCGTCGAACTCAAGCCGACGGCATGGGGACACTTGCGTCCCAGGGGACGCCAAAGGCAACCAGAACGCGAGGCGCAACAACATGAGGGGCAACGATATGGGGGAGACTGGCATAGCAGGGGGAACATCGACATGGAATCGGCGATACACCGCCGATAGGTCGGTGATAGACCTCCGATCGTGAATTTGCATGTTCCTGGGCAGGGTGGGGCTGTCGGGCCCCTGTCGGCTATCAGTGGGCGATTGGGGGTCGATGCATCCCCCCTATGCTTGTCCCCCCCATCGCGTCAATTCAAGCTTCGCGCGGCCCGCTTAGCTTCGACCGGAAGAGGTGCGCTCTCGACCCGCGAACCAAAAATTGTCACCCCCATCGTTGCCCCTGACAACGACAGGCGGGCCGCAAGTGCCCCGCAGACGGGGACTTTGAGAAATCAGGCTTCTGGCGCGCCCGAGAAAATGCAGCTGCGGGCCCAACGTTTCTCCACTCTCCGCCTCCTACCGCCGCAAGAGCAATGTTTTGGGCGTCGCTTACTCGGGGGGGCAATGAGATGGAGGCGGGCGAACGGTGCACCACTGCGCCGTACAGGCCCCCTTTGGGGCCCTAAAGGGCCCCTTGGGGGGCCCAGAAGGGCTCCTTTTCGGCAGCCCTCGCTGCCCCTTCGGTTATCGCCCCCCCCATTACGCGGCGCCTAAGCATTTGCAGCGCTCTGGCAGCTGGTCCTCCCCCCCCTCGTCCTCCTTCTCCTCGTCCCCCTCCTCCGCCGACTCCCCCTCCCCCTCCCCCTCCTCCTCCTCCTCCTCCTCCTCCTCCTCCTCCTCCTCCTCCTCCTCCTCCTCCTCCTCCTCCTCGGCCCTGGGGCCGTCCCTGGCACCCTCCACCCGCGTCCTGGCCTGGAGGGGAATTCTTCGCGCGCCCCCTGGGCCTGGTGCGGGGTCATCACCCCGCGACGACAGGGCACCAGAGCACATGCTCCGCTCTGGCCGTGCCTGCCACAGCCACCTCGGAGGAGTGTATCTATACACCCATTCCCCAGATGCAGAATGTATGGCTGAACGAGTGCGGCCCTGCCCGCACCTGTCCAAATGTGTCGAGGACGCTGCGTATCGGATTCGCGCCCAGTGCTGGCGATTGCGTCAGTGCCATTCTTGGCCCACGCGGTCCCCCCCAAACTCAGCCCGAATAGGTCGGTGTATAGGTGCACGCCTCGCAACCTCTCCTGTGATATGGTCGGAATCACGATCTGAGACAGCTGAGATGAGGAATGAAGCCCCTCTCCTGCCCCAGTCGTGCCGGAACTCTCGCGGATCCCACAAAGAATCGTGTGAAAAGCTGTTGGGGCCCTGGTACCCTTCCGAACCAGAAGCTTTCCCTACCTGGAGTCCTGATTCGACATGCTGACAGTCTGCGCGCAAAGTAGTGCTGCACTTGAAGACTCGACCCGTGGTCGGGGGATACCTGCCCCACAACCTCGCCCTCGAAAAACGGAAGAATTAGTGGGGGGGGACGAGGAGGAGACAGGCCCCGATACAGAACCCTAAGATGGCTCCAGGAAGCTCACCGCTGGCCTACAGAAGGAAACTCCCGAAAAGGAACGAGGCCTTGTGGTTCGTGGCGGACGCCTCGGTGTAACAATGGCCAACATATGTTGATCTAGCCGGGCACCCGACATGCTTGGGGGCTCGGTGGAGAGATCCAGCAAACATTTGGTTAATACACAGGAAGATGCCCCAGGCCGAGGAAAGAGGTCCAGCCAAATCAGGCCCTATAAGAAATGCCAGAACGGTAAGATGCAGTATGAATATCTGGCCGACTTCGAAACTGTGGGCACTGCTGAATTATCTTCTCTCTGGCATTCTGATCGCCTTTCCGCAATACTACGGACCTTTTCGCAGATGTTGTATCAGACACGTTCGCACCTAAGGCGCGAAGACAATCTGACACAACAACAATTTCAACCGCGCCCTCGTACCCCTCCATCAGTAACTCAATGCTGAAGTGCCCTTTTGTCACTCGCGCGTTGCCTCGCGCCTGTCCCCGTCAACTTTGGGTTGGGGGGGGACCGGGGCTGTCGACACTGTCTTGATGCACTTTGTCGCCGCGTGGGGCGACACCTGCTTTGGAGCGACCCATGGGCGCGGGCACGAGCTCTCGACGTCGGCAGCGTTCAACGGCCAATCGTCTTGCCACACAAGGGCCGGCCCGGGCCCGGCAAGGTGGCGCCGTGGCGCCGTTCTGCTAAAACAATCCAGCGAGCACTCGAATTCGGCGGCGTTCGGAAAGGCGAAAACGGGGAACGCGAGAGTTCCTGGCCCCTCGGGTGCCCCACATCTGGCCGAACCTGGCGCATTTCCGCAAACACGCAGGGGCTGACATCCCGTCAGATGATGAGGCTCAGCCGAAATGCCTAAGAGCCCACAGACAGCCAAATCTAGAGGTGAAGAGTCAAGTAAGGATCCACACCCTGGGCCGACCATGTTGCAACCGCAACTGCAACGGCGCAGACTATAACACAAGTCACAAGGCCGCGCGAACAACGCAAGGGTAACACATGTCGATGTAATTGCTTCACCCCTGGCGTCTGTCGACGCAATCGCTACATCCTGACCGTGTTTGACTGCATGGCAAATAAACATTCCTCAAACCCGCGCCTGCAAGGATAAGACAAGGTGGACGAAGGGGGGTAGCAAAAGGGGGCGACTCAGCTGCATGCACCTATCTTTCCTGGCTGCAGGATGCGCCCAGGAGCGACCATTGATTCAGAAATGCGCCCAGTGGTTGAGCCCAAACCATCTGCGCGCAGCAGATGCTCTGCCCCCCCAATGCCCAGACCCCCGACGTCATGATTGTCCCATGACGTCGACCCCAAAAGGTTTTGACCTATTCCCAAGGACATGTTTTTATCCCGAGTCGTTTTTGACGGTCCCGAGGCCCGGTGAGGGACCCCAGAAATTATCTCAGTGCGACCCTACCTAGGAGTTGGAGCATTTAGGAAAGCAACATCTACATCTACACTATGCTATGCTATGCTATGTTGCGCTATGCTATAATATGTTATGATATGATGTGCTATGCTATGGTATGCTATGTTGCGCTGTGCTATGCTAAGCAATGCCATGCTATGATATGCTATGATATGCTGCGCTATGCTATGATATGCTGCGTTATGTTATGTCATGATATGGTATGATGTGCTATGATATGCTATGCTAGGCTATGCTATGATATCATATGCTGCGCTATGCTGGGCTATGCTATGCTATGCTATGCTGCGCTATGGTATGCTATGCTATGCTATGATATGCTGTGCTGTGCTATGCTATGATATGCTTTGCTATGATATGCTGCGCTGTGCTATGCTAAGCAATGTTATGCCATGCTATGACATGCTGCGCTATGATATGCTATGCTATGCGATGCTATGATACGCTATGCTTGGCTATGCTATGCTATGCTATGCTGTGCTAATGCTGCGCTGCGCTATGCTGCGCTGCGCTAAGCTAAGCTAAGGTAAGCTAAGCTATGCTAAGATAAGCTAAGTTAAGCTAAGTTTAGCTAATATAAGCTAAGCTACGCTAGGCTAACCTAAGCTAAGCCAAGCCAAGCCAAGCTAAGCTAAGCTAACATGAGATAAGCTAAGATAAGCTAAGCGAAGCTAAACTAAACTAAACTAAGCTAAGCTATGATACGCTATGCTATGCTATGCTATGCTCTGCTATGCTAAAGCTCAGCGAAGCTCAAATGAAGGTAAACTAAGCTAATATAAATATGAGCTAAGATGAAACGAAGCTAAGCTAATATGAAATAAGCTAAGCTAAGATGAGCTAAGGTAAGATGAAATAAGCTAAGCTAAGATGAGATAAGCAACGCGAAGCTAAGGACACGTCGCTGGGGGAACCGCGGGGCGGATGCCAGGGGAACCGCCAGGGGCGGGCCCCACTGCCCGACCTTTGAAGCCTCCGAGTAAGAACCCTGCTAGGCAGAGCCCAGGTAGGGAAATAACAACAAAAAATCCGTCGTGATTTTTTCATGACTCGAGGGGGTCTGGTGCCCAGTGCCCATTTCGCCCTCCACGGCAAAAGCTTCCAGCCCGTGTCTGCGATGGCCAGGAGCTCGCTCTCTCCGACGTCCATTCCCCGTGCGTTTTCCGATTCGCCTTTAATTTTCGCCAGATGGTCAAGGATGCTCCCCGATGGTCCTGGCCGGGGAGAAGTGCACACGTTTGAGCGGTGCCAAGGGAGAGGGGTCTCGCCCGAGAAGCCCTGGGCCAACTGGCCCTCTGGACACCATCCGGAGCAGAAGCGCCCGGCCTGCCTCGCGCGCAGGGCCCCTGGCACGCGCATGGGCCTTGGGCGGGCCCGCTTTCTGGAAGGGCGCCGCAGATCTTCGGAAAAGAGGCCACGCGAAGGGCGGGGGAGGGGGAGGGGGGACGGCCCAGCAGGAGGACGCAGGGCTTCTCAGTGGGGTTCGGGGGCTTGGGGGTCCCTGGGGGTGCAGCCTTGTTTCCAAGGCTAGATCCCAATACGCTTGGCCGGCACGCTTGATCCGTCAAGCGCAATCCTGACGACCCCCACTCGCAAGAATCTCGGATCTTAGGTTTGCTCTCGCCGGCGACTGGGCTGCTTAGGTTTACCCTCGCCTTGCGAACATCACACCCTCCCCCGTCGCCCCAGAACCACAGATGGCGTTCGCTGCCCTTCAGCATGCTCAAACGGGGGGCTTCTGGAGAAGGCCTCTCGGAGGGCGGCAGCGCTCCCAAGAGCCCCCTCTGCACGCCTGGAGGGCCGCGCGGGCGTGGGCGGGGCTGGATCTCATGGGGCCAGGCTTAGCGAGGTGTGCGGCCGGAACTGGGCCAGAAGAACACCCTCCAAGAACATGAGGTCATCTGCCCTCCAAAAAACACAGAACATCGAAGGGTACCCTCCCCCAGGATGTACAAGAACATCCAACAGGCACGAAGGACACTAGGGTACCCTCCCCGAGCCGACCTCGATCTTATACCTAGGCCGCTGATTCGAGTAGGGAATCGATTCCAGAATTGGTTTACACCAAATTTGACTTGCCCGTCGAATCTACGAAACTTGCGTGGAACGTTCCGTAGATCGACGAACATCCTGCGGAATTTTCGTGAGATCGGCGAGACAGTGACTTTTGAGGGCAAATCAATTCTGTAGTCGATCCCCCACTCGAGTGATGTGTACCAGAGGACGCCCCCCCGCCCCATTCCACTATCCGGAACTGCCGACACCCGAAGAAAAAACAGCTACGGCAGACCTGATTTAGTGATTCGGGTTCATTTTTGATGCTTCGGGGCCCGATCTCATCACTACTGGCTCCCCTTGCCCAGAGTTCTAGCTATTTCCGAGCCGCGCCACCCCCCCTTCGGAGTGGACGGGAGAAGGGGGGGGGCGGCGGGAGGAGGGGGGGAAGAACAGGAGGGGGTTGCGGGATCGGCTGGACTGCGTGCACTCCGCAGGCTCTGCCCGGCGCCGAAGGCGGCCATGCACCGAGGGGAGCTCCCAGGGGTTGGGCCGCGGCAGGCTGCGTGGCCCTGGACCACCTCGCGCCCCCCTCCCCCCCATCCGTTTTCATTCTCCCCCGCCCTCGCCATTGCCTACGACGAAGCCAGGACGAGGATAAAATCGGGCAAGAATAAATCGAGAATCTGTCAGATCCGGCGGCTCTGGAGGATGTCTCGGGCGCCGCTGCCTTCTCAGAGCGTTCCGGAACGCTCTGAGAGCTTTCCGGAGCGCTCTGGCTCGAGCCCTGCTCTCCTCTGAGCTGCGCGCCGCGAGGTCGCGAACGCGCCCGCAGACGGGGGGGGTAGAGGCCTCCTAGATTGGGTCCGAGTGGATGGAGTCGGAGAATCGCGCCGCATCGCCGATACATCGCCGATGCATCGGCGACGTCGGCGACACATCGGCGCCGTCGGCGTAAAGAAATCGGGCCCAGCGTCGAGCCGCATCGCCGATGCATCGACGATACACCGAGCGCTCTTCCGACCCCCTCTGCTCCGAGCCCATGTGGGAGGCCAAGAGGGGGGGCCCGTCCTGCGCCAAGCACGCGCCGCTCCAGGCACGCGGCGGGAGGGCGAGGGGGCGCTGGACCGCGAGGGCCTCTGGTGGGCCGCGCGGGCGGGCGGGGCGCGCCTAGGCCCTGTTGCGGAGCCAAGTCGGCTGCGGGGGGCAGGGGTGGGACCTGCAGGCGACTTCTCCTCCTCCTCCTCCTCCTCCTCCTCCTCCTCCTCCTCCTCCTCCTCCTCCAGCGCCAGCTCGGCCCTGACCAAGGGCCCCCGAGCCCGCGCCACGGGCGCCCCTCGCGCCGCCCCACCCCGTGCGGGATGGACCTCGCCTCGGTTCGGCGGCGCCGGCGGCCCAACCGGTCGGCTGCGGAACGCCGCGTGCAGCAGGCGCGGGCGCACGGTCGCGCCGCCATCCGCCTCCTGGCCGCTTTCGAGGAGGTGCGTGGCCATCGTGGGCAGTCGCTCACCCTACTGGGCGGAGCGCTGCGCGACGCTCTGGCCGCCCGCCTTCGGCGTGGCGATGCTGGCGAACCTGGTGCTGGTGGAGGAGACGGGCAGCCTCGTCCATGCGGCATGCCCGACGCCGCGGCCGACCTCGACGCCGCCATCCTGGAGGCGTCCAGGGTCCTCAACGAGGCGGCCGAGCTCGAGGCCGAGCTCGAGGCCGAGCTGGAGCCGCTTTGCCCCGCGGCTGATGTGTCGAGCGTCGCAGCCCCGCCAGCGTCGGATGCGGCTACGGCCGCCGTGCCTGCCGTTGGGGCGTCGCCCCCCCCCCCCCCCCCGAGGCCAGGCCTTGACACCAACGCGTGCTTCATGGAGGACCTCGCTGTCCTTCGGCGGCTGGCGGAGGAGACGGCGGCAGCTGCGGCCGTCCAGTACGCCGTGACGCCCGAGCCGCTCCCGTCGGATGACGAGGACGACGGCGATTCGGCGCGGAGGGCACCGAGGCGCGCGAGGGCGGCACCGACGGCCCGAGCGCGCCAGAGGCCGCCCCTTGACTTTGCGGCTGCGGCGGCGGCGGCCGCGGTACGCCAGCACAAGCTCAAGGCGGCGGCGGCGGCGACGGCCGCGAGGCTTCGCAGCGAGCGCGACCTCGCCACGGCGGAGAGCGAGCTCGCCGCCTTGGAGGCCGAGCTGGCGCGGGCTGGGCTGCCCGCCCCTGGCTGCCTGCCTCGATTTTGAGGGCTTGGCGCTGAGTGGCCGCCGTACCTTGCGGACGAGGCCGTCGGCCCGCGCTCGGACGGCTGGTGGCCCCCTGCGCGTCGTACTCCGCGTGCAGGGACTTCGGCCAGTTCTTCGAAATGCACTCGGATTCTTGTGCGTGGCGGGGCCGCCGCGCTGCGCCTGCGGGCGGGCGCCGCGTAAGCCCCCGCCGCCACGGTCGCCCGTCTCGTGCACCTGCGGACGGGGGCCGTGGCTGCGCCCTCCGACTCGGAGGCCGCTTTGTCCATTGGACGGCTGAGGGCGGCGGCCGCGGGAGTGTGGCCTCGAACCGTCGCTTTTTCCATATTCTCAACTCCACTCCACTCCACTCCACTCCACCCCACTCCTCCTCCTCCTCCTCCTCCTCCTCCTCCTCCTCCTCCTCCTCCTCCTCCCCCACCACCCCCACCATCATCATCATCATCATCATCATCATCATCATCATCATCATCATCATCATCATCATCATCAGCAGCAGCAGCAGCAGCAGCAGCACCATCATCCTCATCTTCATCCTCATCCTCATTATCATCATCATCATCATCCTCATCCGCATCCTCATCCTCGTCATCATCATCATCATCATCATCAGCATCTCAGCATCATCACCACCATCATCATCATCATCATCATCAGCATCAGCATCATCGTCATCGTCATCATCACCATCGCAATCATCACAATCAGCATCACCATCATCACAACCAGCATCATAATCATCACAACCATCATCAACATCATCATACTCATCTCCATCATCAGCATCATCAACATCACAATCATCATCGTCGTCGTCATCACCACCGTCGTCATCATCAACGTCGTCGCCATCATCATCCTCATCACCATCCGCATCCTCATCCTCATCCTCATCGTCGCAATCATCCTCATCCTCATCCTCATCCTCATCCTTATCGTCAGCACCATCAGCATCAGCATCGGCATCGGCATCGGCATCGGCATCGGCATCAGCATCAGCATCAGCATCAGCATCATCAACAACATCATCATCATCAGCATCATCGTCATCCTTTCTTGACGTTGCGCGAACTAGAGGACTGAGCCCGAAGCGTACGTCCTCCTCCTCCTCCTCCTCCTCCTCCTCCTCCACCTCCGGGATGGGGCGAGTGTGACGCTTCTGTGGCCGCCATAGGCCTCCTGGGGCGTCCTCGTCGCCATGGCCAGACTCCCCTCCAGGCTCTGGCCAGAGGGCGCCTCGAGAGGTCCAGGGGTCGGCATTGAAGGGGTGGGCCCAAGGCTCCAGCGTCCTGAACCGAAAACGACGCCTCCTCCTCCTCCTCCTCCTCCTCCTCCGCCGTCTTCGACCCCGGGCCCATGAAAAATAGTTTCAGAGACTGGTTGGGGAGCTCCTGGGGCCTTCGTCGCGAATGATTTGTGGTATGAAAGGTTTGGGAATGGAGGACGGTGGTGGGGAGGAAAGGCATGTTTTCGCGAAGCTGAGCAAGCCTTCCGAAACCGAAGGTCTCGCCAGGGCGGGGGCTCGTTTAGAAAGACTGGTTTCGGAAGCCTGGTCGGATTCGAGCATCGCTAATGTTGCAATCTGATTGCTTCGTTCGGCCCCGCCTAATTCCACCAGCCGTCTGGGCGTAGGTGGTTCAGAACATTCCCGCTTTCATCCCCCATTTTACCTCTTCGAGGACCCCCACGCCAGAAGACCATCCTCCCCCGCCCAACGAACCCACCGGGGGTCCTCTTGGAGGCGGCTAAAGGGAGTCCCGTGGATCTCTTGATGGCCTCTCAGGGGGCCTCTTGGGATCCGGTTCGAGGTCTCTCGGGCCCTCTGGGAGCCGTTTCGGCGCCCAAGACGCTGGACGCTGATGGCATGCTCGAGATTTGGACGGTTTGGCAGCCCTTTGGCCCGTCTTGGGCTCTCATGGGACTCTCTTGATACCACCTTGAGGCCTCAACAGCTCTTCGGAGGCAACAAGGCGTCGAAGCCAGTCATCATTCCCCAAAGAGTGCTTGCACTTAGGGGCTCTTGCCTGCCTTCTAAGGAGCTGGGACCGTCTGCGGGCCCGGCCTCCGTCCCCGCCCCATTGTTCCAAACAGGGCGCCCGTCTGCGGGCCCGGCGGCCTCGTTCCCGTGCTTCGCCGGATCGCATGGCTTACACCACAAAGCCTGCACCACACAGGTTGCACAGCATCGCTTACACAACATCTGTTGAACCATATAGCTTGCAGTCTCCAGCGCGCACGACTTGTACTGAGTGGCATAATTAGCTTACACCACAGCTTGCACCACACATCGTGCCCCGCATAGCGTACACCACGTAGCTTGCACCACAAAGCTGGCACCATATAGCTTACACCACAAAGCTTGCACCACGTAGAGTGTACCACATAGCTTGCACCACATAGCTTCCACCATGTGGCTTACGCCACACAGCTTGCACCAGTTAGCTTGCAACACACAGCTTGCTCATCCACAGTGCAGTAATGTACTGTTTGGGGTCCACGCTGGCCCACATTGGTATTCCCGGAGTGCGTTGAAAGATTTTGGCGGCTCGGGAGCTCTCTTGGCGGGTGTTGGGGCCATCTTCGGCCGACCTGGGTGATGTCTTGGTGTGTCTCCACAGGTCTTGTGCCCCCTTGTCCTGTCTTGTCCTGTCCTGTCCATTCTGTCCATCTGTAGCCGTCTTGGAGGCATCTTGGGCTGCCATGGAGTCCCCAGCGAGGGGCGTTGTGGCCGTCCGTCGACTGGCGGGGTTCATCCACCCCGTCAATCAAGTCCTCCCCTTGGTCTGGACGGTGTGGGCTCGAGGTCTCAGAGAATGAAGGCGAAGCCAAGACGAGGATACATTCGGGTGAAAGTAAATCGAGATTCTGTCAGATCTGGCGGCTCTAGAGGATCTCTCGGGCAACGCGGCCTTCTCAGAGCGTTCTGGAACGTTCTGAGAGCGTGCCAGCACGCGCTGGATTGGATTTCTCCTCCGCCTGGTCCCACCCGAATAACTCTGTTTGGCCCAATCTGGCTCTTAAAAGGGACCCAGATGTTCAGCTCAGTTCAGCCTGCGTGCCGGCTCTGGCGGAGCGGCCCCATGAGAAGCGGGCGCGACAGAGGTATGCAGCATGCGTGGGCAACAGAGCATACAATCCGAAATGGGAATGGCACGTGGCAGCTAGTCAGACAAACTTTGGCACTAGGATAAGGGGGAGGAGGAGAAGACAGGAGCGCCCCAGATGGCACAATATAACTCACGATGGCTTCCAATATGCCTCCAATAGGCCTACGTAAGGCCCCGCACGTGACGGCTCGAAGTGGCAAAAGAGTGTCCCGAGGACACAGCCCCGAAAGGCTAAACCGATTCAAACGCTTGAGGCTCTCGGTGACCACTGACACCTCGCAAACCTTCGCATCTGACACGATACTGGATGCGAGACGCCCCGCACTGCTGGCGCTGCCCAGGGGATCCCCCCGCCCTGGGCACCGCTGGCGCACGCCCGTCGCCTGGCGCCCTCAGCAACAACTTCTGCACCCGCACGGCGCCCGTGAAGCCGACCTCGCTCATCGCCCGCCCGGCAACACGGGGCCAGAGGAGCCCGGGCTTGGAGGCGGAGGCAGAGTGAGAGGGCAGCGAGAGGTCGGCTCCCGTCTCCGGTCCGTCCTTCCGCTTGCTTCCCTCCCCGCCGCTTCTTCCTCAGCGTAGCTCGTCTTCCCAACAATCCGCCAGCCCTCTTTCGTCGGCCATCAGGCTGCGCGTATGAGCTTTCAGCAACCGAGAACTTTGCTTCACATCAACGCCATCAAACACCTTGCAAGAAAGAGACAACTGGGAAGCTTAAATATCACCCGTGAGGGGGGACTGAGGAGAGGAGGCCGAAAGCAAGGAGGGCAAAGAGGGCAGAGAGGGCGAGGAGCAGGAGGAGGCGGATGACGAGGGGTGTGTGTGGCTCCTGGATGAGCGGTCTCCTGAGGAGACCACCTGTGAACGTATGTAATGGGCTCTATTTTCACGGGCTTTAACACGTACATGCATTTTCTGGGTAACACGGGCAAGTAGCTGCTCTGAAACGTTGGTGGAATCTCAGCAAGTCTGGCAACCACGACTCATTCTGAGCTCATCTACCAGGCCTCACGGGCACAACAGTGTTGCTCAGTTTCCCCGCCACTGACGCTTGAAAGTCTTGACAGCGCACGACCCCCCGAAGGCCAAAGCGGGATCCCACCCTCCTCGAGTCACATCCTCGGAGCTTCTGGGTGGCCTGGGGCATGGAAGCGACCCATGGCTCCGCGCTGACACGGCCACGACCCCTTGTAAGACCAGCAATGCTGCTGCGCTCCCGCGGCCGAGGTGCTCCGAATAGCACAAAAACATCCTCAGGCTCCCGGGTCCCGCCCAGTCACCATCTTGACTGGACCTTTGCGCCGAGTGCAGCCGTGGGCGCAAACACATCCATAACCAGCGAAGACCTCCAGATTCACTCGAACGCCTTCGAAGAGGAGGAATGCTCGATGCACTCGGCTCTGCAGGCTCACGCCCCTGCCTCTCGCACGCTGGCGTTGAGGTACTAAGTCTGCGTCGCTGAAGCACCTGAAATCCGAGACCGAGGCGTCGTGCAGTCGCTTGGAACATTCCCATCGCACGACCATGTCGGGGCAAACAGCAACATGCTGGCGTCGTCAACGCTGAAGGGTGGGTGCAGTGATATCGCGCCCACCTACAACGCTTCCATCCCCAGGCCTCCGACGCCCCGATTTCTCTCGACAGCACGCAAGAGTGACCCTGGGTAAGAGTGACCTTTGGTGCGTGGCTTTTTGGGGGCCGCGGGGGGCCAAACACGAGCGCGCAAGACGCTGCTACAGCTTCGCGTTCGGCGATCGGGGGACCCCAGTGGGCCCAAAGCAAAGGTCACTCCGGCAAAGAGGTCACTTTCCCTTGTCGCCGAATTTCTCCATCCGCGTGGCGCCGTGGGGGCCGAACGCTTTTCCAACCTCTGGCCGTCTGGATCTTGTTTTGACCCGCTGGACTAGGGCTCCCAACTTCGCGCTTCGCGCTCCGCGAAGCGCGAATAACTTCGCGCCCTCGCGCCGCCCCCCCAAAGGGAGAAAAGGAGGACGAGGAGGGGGAGGAGGAACGAGGACCGCGAAGCGCGAATAACTTCGCGCCCTCGGGGGAGCCCTTGCTGGACATCCCCAGAGATCCAACGCTCCAAACAATTGCAGCGGCGTTTTTTTTGCCGAGATCCGACGCTCCAAAACATTGGAGCGGCGGGTGTCTGGCCGCTTCGCCCTCACGGGGGCCCTCGCCGGACCTCGGGGCCGACGAAAAAGTCGACTTGGGACGAACCACCGGCCAGAGGGAAGTGGTCCAGGCCTACGGCAGGTTCGTGTCGTGTCGACCCCAGCGTTGGTTTTTGACACCGCGGGGATCGTTCAACCTTGAACGATCGGCCGTCTCCGCAACGTCCGATCGTTCAACATCGACCGATTCTGGGTCGCCCGCGGCGTTCAACCTCGAACGCCGCTGGCGGGGTCGCCGCCGGTCGACACGACACGAACCTACCGTACGGGGCCCACGCATCGAAAAAAAGTGGAGCAGCTGGATGTTCGGGTCTGGATCAACACGGCGCAGCCGACTCGTGACCCACGGCGCCCCCCACCCCCCCCGCCCCCCGCCGCAGGAGCATGGAAGAGCGGCACCAACCACCACAAAAGACCACCAGCGGGAGAAGCCGGGGAGGGGCCTCCCAGATTGGAGTGGTCCCCCCTCTCGCTCGAGACGCCCCGTGTCCCCAGCTCGTGGGGGGGCATCGTGCAACTCCTCGCTGGGAGTGGCCCCCTGGTGGTGTTGGTGTCGCTTCGTCCGTGCCCCTTAGGCGAGGCGAGGCGAGGCGAGGTGGAGGAGGAGGAGGAGGAGGAGGAGTCCACGTACAAAAGGGGATGAATCGTGCACCACCGCTATTGCTGATTAGCGTGAGAAGAAACGGCCAGCCTCTCGCCTGCTCCGGCCATAGCAGGGCGCCGGCGTCGACGTCAAAGATTCGATATCGGACCATCATCAGAGGCCAGGCAGGCGAGCAGGGCTGAATGTCTGACCTGTAGACTAATGCTATACTGGCCGAACAAATGTGGCTGGCACATGCTGGCGCACTAGCTCGGCTCTGAGTTTATGAAAGATTTGGAAAGCTAAGCTCGTGAGCGCAACGGCTCTCTCTCTCTCTCTCTCGAGAGAGAGAGAGAGAGAGAGAGAGAGAGAGAGGAGAGAAAAAAGAGAAAGAGAGAGAGAGAGAAAGAGAGAGAGAGAGATACATTTCAGACGGTTCATGTTTTTCTGGCAAATCGAATCCGAGTCGTGGAGGACGATGAGGTTGCTTGGGAGAAACACACGGCCAGGGAGGGCAAGAAGGTGGAGGATGCGGGGGCACCATACATATATATATATATAGGTGTCTATATATATATATATATATATATATATTGGCCGATCGACTCTCACATCCGAATCGGCAGCACAAAGGGGTGAGAATGTGAACTCTGCGTGTGGTAATCCAGATTCCTGCAAAAGTTTTCAGGAACGCCCAAACATGCATTGGGGGGGACTTTAAACATGGTTTTTAAAAAGCCCCCAACGCCTCCTCATCAACTCCTCGCAGGGGACACCCACGGAGGGGAGCCAGGAGGCAAGGCGCCGATGGAGTAGAAGATTTAGCAGGTCAGGGAAGAGGCGAGAGGAAAGGGCAAAGGCAAAAAGCCTGGAGTCCAGGCCCTCGACGAGCTCTCAACGGACTGGGGTCTTCGGCCTGCGCGGCCTCCGACGCGGCCACAACGTCGCGCTCGGAGACGATGGAGGGGCGCGGGCGGCGGGGGGCGCACAGGCGCCATGCTCCGCTCCACCTCCCAAGCTGCTGTGCAATGGTGTACTTGTGTCGCCAGCAGGGAGCAGACCATTCTCCTTTGCACCAATCAACCAGAATCCCAAGCTCGAGAATGGCCTCCACGTGCCGACCCACCCACCGCTCCCACCATCCCCGCACAGTCTTCATGGCCATTCTCCAGCCGGCGGCCGCGGTCATCACTAGCACCGATTGCAGCGCACCCGACCGACCCCACGAGCCAATCGAGAACAACCCGGCAAGCTTGAACGAGCTAGGGGGGATCCGCAACATGTTGTGAATCGCCCATCGTTCTCTGCTCAAGATGCGTGGGGAAATTGGAAACAACGGGGAGAGATGGCTTCACGCACTGACCGCTCTCACACTATACAGTGTGATGGATGCTGCTGTGGGCGCTCGACTGACTCCTGTCTCCCGCGCACGAACCCACCACTTCTGCCCAGCAGCGCCCCACTGATCCTCGATGACGCTCCTGGACCCATGAGGATACAGAGTTATCGGGTGCATGCTTCGATGGAGAAGTTTCTCCATGGGGTAGCAGCGGCAGTGATATGCTCTCGAATCCGCAAAACGATCGACACTCCTAGTTCACTCCACGGCGGATCTATGCAGCATTTCTCGGGTTGGAACTGGAGGGCAGCAAGGGCAGCAGCAGCCTCAAGGGGCGCGAGGAGCGAGGGGAGGTGGCGAATGCTGCTTAGGGCCGCTCCTACATCATCTGCACACACGCCTAGGTCATCAGCTGACCCTCCAGCCTCTTCAAGCGAAGTGACCAGGGCTCTGACCAGTGGGCCCATCCCTAGGGCTCATAGAGCCCCAGAGAGAGGGCAGCCCCGGGGGACCTCAGAGGAGATAGAGAAGAGTTCACTTGTTTCCGGGCCATCTCTGAGGAAGCCTACAGCATTGCACATGAGCTATCGAATACCGTGTCTGCAATGAGCGGGAATCTGAATTCTCTCGACAACGCTGGCTAGCCAAATGTGGCCCATGCTTTGGAAAGCTGCGTTTTCATCAAAACTGACAATCGCTGGAATTCGACCATTTGCATCAGCTCCAATGCTGGCGATCCTGCACAATGTATCCAGGCGCGCTATGCGGCGAGAAATGACGCGTCCATTGACGAACCCATGCTGGGCAGTGTGAGCGCGGGAATCTGCCGCCGTCTTCAATGTGCGATGCATCGTGGTGGCCATCGCTGTGGCATCGCAGTGTTTCAGACTAATTGGCCTCAAGTGTCCCGGCTGCCTCGCGCAGTCAACTGGGCCTAACGAAAATGCCGCGGTTCAGCGCGGGGCGGGGGGGCGGGGGGGGGCGAGAAACAGAGAGATGAGACGACCGTGGAGGGCGACGGAGAGGGTGGGGTGAGCGAGCCGCGCCATGTATGTGAGTCGATCGGGACCTGGGGAAGAAGACCCACCGCCGCCTCGGAGCCTCCTGGAGGTCCTCAGGCTCAGAGAGAGGGGGGCCCAGGGGCCCCGATAGGGGGGGCGTGCTCCTCCATGAAGGCGTATTGGGCAGGTGCGTCCTCTACTCTCTCCATGGAAACAAGTTCCCAATGCTCGCGGATGGCCTCTGACATGTTCTGAGCGCCTCGGAGCGCCGCGTCTCCGTGGCCTTCCTGGGGGCGCTGGATTCCTCGCGGGATGAGACGGCAGCCGTGGGCCTTCCGAAGCGACGCTCGTCGGAACAGTCTCTCTCTGACCCGCCCGTGCCCCCGCCGACTCTCCCCCTATCTCTAACTGCTCGCTGCAAGGCGCGCTCAGAGCGCGCCGCGTTGCAGGCGAGTGCCTCCGCCTCGAACACTCCCTCATCCTGGGCGCTCACTGCTGCCTCGGAGATGCGGAGGTGCCTCGCGCCCGCGGTGGTGTTGGAGATGAGGCGAGCAGCGAGCCGTAGGTCTCGACGCCAGACCGCGCGGGCCACCGCGCGCTGCGCCGCGGCCTTCGCGCCAAGGTCGTCGAAGGTGCCGCCCCCGATGTTGGTTCTCATCAAAGTGAAGTGTTGCGGGCCGTTTCAGCAGCCAGCGCCATCTGCCTCTTCGCGCGCCCCCATTGCTCGTGTGCTGTCATGCCATTCAGCGAACGGGCTTCTAGGTTGGTCTCTAGCTGCTTCGCATAGGCCTCGGTAGTGAGGATGGGAGAAGGGATGGCCTGATCATTCTTATGCGCCCCCTCGCGTGCCTCCAATTTGACCTCGAGCATTGCATGATCACTGACGCGCCATAGAGACAGCCCTGAGCGCCATACTTCGCATTCGCAGAAATCCTGGCTTCGCGCATCTGATGCGGGGGGCAGCGACAGGAGTAATCGATCGATGTAGGTCATATGGTACGTGTGCTTGTCAAAAGGCGTCGGCCCAGGCGTGGCAAGCTCTGCCATGTCCTCTGAACTGTCGATAAACTGTCTCCAAAAATATTAGGCATGCTTGGCGCTTCCGTCTGTTGAGCTCTGTGCCTGGTTAGCTCTCGGACGAAGGAGACTCGCGTGAAGAATCGCTGAAAACCAAGTCGCCTAACGCCACGCATAATCGATGCTGCGGGGCCACATGCGCCCACCTTCCGTTTTCTTCCCAGCGCGTTTTCATCTTCCGCTTTTCCAGGTCACTGAGCTCATAGTTGTGGATGTTGCCTATGCGAACTTTCACTCCTGTCTCGGGGCTCAAAATCGCAGCTGTCTGCCCCCTGCCTTTCACAATCAAAGTAGGGGCCATGACAGGGCGCTCGTGCTGCTCCAAGCCTGTGTCATCAATGCTGGGAACACAGATAGCGACTCCACCTGCCCCAGGGAAGTCGGTGCCACTGAGGAAAGCCTTGTAATGGTAATATGTGCGATTGAGAATGTTCTGTGACGTCGTGCCGTACCCGTGTACTTCTTGCAATTCGATGATAGCTTGTTGTCTCATCAATTCATTCCACTGGGTCATTGTCTGATGGCGTTTGCCAGGGGCCCTGCTCAACAACCCACGCGCATTGCACTACGCACTTCTGCAAGGTGTGTGCTCTGTTGCTCGCAGCCATGGGGTCCAGCGTGGGCTAGGGCGACGACCAGCTGGCGGTATCCACTGCGCGGAAGAGCTGCCTGAACGAATCCTTGATGGCCAACGTGTCGAGCTGGAGCTGAGTTCGCGCCTCTGGGTTCCAAATGACCTTCGATGCCTCGTCCAGTCCCATCGCGACGACCTCTGCCACTGGAGTCGAGCCACAATGGATGAGTCCCATGTTGCGCTGCATCCACCCGTGACCTGCTTTTGCCTGCTGGCAAAGGCCCAGCAATTTCTGCGTCTGGATATCCAGCCTGGTCGCTTTCGGGCTTTCGTCAAGGTTGGAGTAGAGCCTCTCATGCATGCCATCAGCCGCCTGCACTGCGAAGTCTCTCCATTTCCCACTTTGCATCTTGAGGTGCTTTGCGAACTGGAGCGCCCGCGCCTTGCCCTCCGCTGCGCCAGGAACATATATATGGAACCTCTTGGTGGGTTCCTTCTCGCTGATGGTGATGTTAGTAGACTCCATCGCCGCAGCCTGCAACCAGGGCGCCATAGCCGCCAGTAGGGCCTGCGGGGTGCAAGCCATGCTGCAGTTGGCCACGAACAGCTGCGGGTCAGGGGCGCGGTCCCAGCTGGCGATGTGCAGAAGGTCTGGCGCGTCGCTGCGGCCGAGCTCATCCACCTGCGCCAGCGTCTGCTGCATGGTTTTGATCTGCTCCTGCATCTGAGTGTTCTCGTTGGCCAACCTGCCTGTGGTGGAGTTGAACATGTCAACGTCCCGCTGGCGCTTGTCGACCCACTCTGCTTGGGGCTTGATATTGGCATCGACCTCTTCCGAGATGGAGCTGAAGGAGGCCGTAACCGTCGCCTAAATTTCGCTAGAAGCGTCGTCCATGTGTTTCTTGAGGGAGGCCTGGATGCGCTGCTCGAGCGCGACACTGCCACTCTGCATGTGGATGGCGGCGTTACCGTCGATGGGTGGTCGCCAGGGGTCTTGGGCATGAAGTAGATCTTCGGACGACGCTGCAGCGGCGCCTGATGCAGCGGGAGCGGAATAGCTGTCGCCTGATCTGCTCCTCCTTCCAGGCTCGCGAGCCGACGCGGCGCCAGCGACCCCCATGACAGCTGTGCCACCAAAGCGGAAGCCACAGTGGGATCAGAAGACTAGAAATAGTGTCAGATCTTGCTCCGCCAGGAGCTCACTCGCACAAAATGGTTGGAAACTGGCCGCGGACTAGCGGTATTAATGCTCTGCCACGGGCAAAAATCATCTTGAGCCAAAATGGCGATGGAAGGAGGAGGAGGAGGAGGAGGAGGAGGAGAAAAGAAAGGGGAGATCCCGGACCTTTCGACCCCTTCCCAGCGGGCCGGTCCTTC
>CAUYUJ010021126.1:345000-352500 GCA_963575745.1 Prorocentrum cordatum | reverse complement strand
GTGCGCAGGCTTTACCCTCCGAGGCCTGCGTTCCTGTTGGTGGAGGTGAACACCTGTTACGGCCAACCCACAGAACTCCTCTTCCCTCCTTCATCCTTCATCCGTGCTCCTTGCTCCCTCCTCCTTCTTGCTCCTCCTTCTTTCTCCTCCTCCTCCTCCTCCTTCTTCCTCATTCCTCCTTCCTCCTTCCTCCTCCTCGTCCTGCTACTCCTCCTGCTCCTCCTCCTGCTCCTCCTCGTCCTCTTCCTTCTCCTTCTCCTCCTACTCCTGCTCCTCCTGCTGCTCTTCTTCTTCTTCCTCCTCCTCCTCCTCCTCCGCCTCCTCCTCCTCCTCCTCCTCCACCTCCAACTCCTCCTACTCCTCCGCCTCCTCCTCCTCCTCCGCCTCCTCCGCCTCCTCCTCCCCTTCCTCCTCATCCTCCACACCCTCCTCCTCCTCCTCCTCCTCCTCCTCCTCCTCCTCCTCCTCCTCCTCCTCCTTCTCCCTCCCCTCTCCCCCTCCTCATCCTCCTCCTCCTCCTCGTCCTCCTCATCCTCCTCCTCTTCTTCCTCCTCCTCCTCCTCCTCCATCTCATCATCATCATCATCATCATCATCCCCCCCTCCTCCTCCTCATCTTCCTCCGTATCCTCCTCCTCCTCCTCCCCCTCCCTCCTCATCCTCCTCTTCCTTCTCCTCCTCTTCCCCCTCTTCCTCCTCTGCCTCCTCCTGTTCCTCCTCCTCCTCCTCCTCCTCCTCCTCCTCATCATCATCATCCTCTTCGTGCTCCTCCTCCTCCACCTCCTCCTCCTCCGCCTCCCCCTCTTCCTCCTCCTCCTCCTCCTCCTCCTCCTCCTCATCCTGCTACTCCTGCTCCTCCTCCTCCTCCTTCTTCTCCTCCTCCTTCTCCGCCTCCTCCCCTTCCTCCTCCTCCTCATCATCATCAGCATCAGCATCATCAGCATCAGCATCAGCATCAGCATCAGCATCATCATCATCATCATCATCATCATCATCATCATCATCATCATCATCATCATCATCATCATCATCATCAGCAGCATCATCATCATCATCCTTATCAGCATCATCATCTTCATCATCACCACCATAACCATCATCATCAGCATTATCATCATCATCAGCAGCAGCATCAGCACCATCGTCATCACCATCATCATCAGCATCATCATCATCATCAGCATCATCATCAGCATATTCATCATCATCACCACCGTCATCATCAGCATCATCAGCATCGTCGTCATCATCATCACCATCATCATCAGCATCATCATCATCAGCAGCATCAGTATCGTCATCATCAGCATCATCATCATCAACAACAACATGAGCATCATCATCATCAGCAGCATCATCATCCCCTTTCCCCGTCCTCTTCCTACTCGTTCACGTCCTCGTCCTTGTCCTCCTCCTCCTCCTCCTCCTCCTCCTCCTCCTCCTCCTCCTCCTCCGGTCCTCCTCCTCCGCCTTTGTTTCCTCAGTCTCCTCCTCCTCCTCCTCCTCCTCCAACTCACACCCCTCCCCCTCCATCGTCAAGGCGCAACAGTCAGGTTGATACGTGGCGTTGTATTCCCGAGAACAATGTTGTGGCACGCTTCAGGATCGTCAAAGTGTTCCCTTCCAGCGAGGCAGCTCCCTCAATGGAAATGAACCGTTGTATGGTCTATAACGAGGGAGCTTGGGGGGGAGGGTTAATTCCAACATCGTTAATGACCCTTGGGTTTCAACTGGTCCTCGTCCTCCTCCTCCTCCTCGTCCCCCTCTTCCTCCTCCTCTTCCTCCTCCTCCTCCTCATCCTCCTCCTCCTCCCTCTCACCGCTCCTCTTCCTCTTCTCACCACTCCACCTCCTCCTCCTCCTCCTCTTCCTCCTCCTCCTCCTCTTCCTCCTCCTCCTACTCCTCCTCTCACCACTCCCCCCCCCCAGCCTCGAACAGCAGCTGGGCGTCGCAATGGCTCTCCAGCAACGCCCCCGCGCCAGAGGGCGGCGCCATGCGTCGGGTGCTGCTAGAAGTGCTCCTGGCCCAAGGTGCCCCCAGCATTTCCGAGGAGGCCCTCACGGCCTCCAGTGCAGCCCTCACGAGGCCCAGATTGCCCCAGCAGCTCCAAAATTGAATGAAAAGCTGGGGGGCACCTTGGGCCAGGGGCACCATCTAGCAAACCCCGCATGCGGGGCACGCCGGCCAGCGCGTTGCTGTGCGGCCGCGCCGGGTCCTCTGGAGGCGCTCGCGTCGTCGTAGTCGTCGTGGGGTGGTGGTCGGCGTTGTCGGCGTCATCGTCGTCGTGGTCGTCGTGGTCGTCGTAGGTAGTGGGGGTCGTCGTCGTCGTCGTCGTCGTCGTCGTCGTCGTCGTCGTCGTTGTCGTCGCAGCCGTCGCCGTGGGACTTCGACGGGAGGGGGGCCCAGGCATCTCGGCGTCGCGGCCAGAGGCGGCGGGCCCTTTTTGACGGCGTTGGCCTCCGATGGGCCGTGGTTTCTCCCAACCTTAACCTCGCACTCTTCGACGAGCCACCCGCAACACTCCAGTCAGATGGCATTGCGAATCACTCCGATGGGTCCTGTTTGGGCCCCGTTGCCGTCAACGGCCGCGTTTCGTGCTCAAGGCGCCATTTCCTCCTCCTCCTCCTCCTCCAACTCCTCCTCCTCCTCCTCCTCCTCCAACTCCTCCTCCTCCTCCTCCTCCGCCTCCTTCTACCCCTCCTCTTGCTCCTCCTCTTTCTCCTCTTCTTCCTCCTCCTCCTCCTCTTCTTCCTCCTCCTTCTCCTCCTACTACTCCTCCTTCTCCTCCTTCTCCTCCTCCTCCTCCTCCTCCACACTCCTCCTCCTCCTCCTCGTACGACCCCCTGCCCTCCACGTTTCCCTCGTCTTAGCTTCTCCTCCCAACGGCGACGCTGAGGTAAACTGATCCAGTATGGTGGTGCAGCCCTTCAGCTTCCCCTGCTCCTCCCTCCCTCCTTCCCTTGCTCCTTCCCTCCTCCCCATCCTCCTTACTCCCAAGTGCGGGGGAGGAGGGAGGCGGTCTTTTAGTCATACTAGCCAGCATGATCTCCTGAGGGATTATTTCCATCGTCCGACCTCCGCAAGCCCCCGGGTCTCTGCCCCCCGCCCGCCCTCCTCAACGTGCCATCAAAGGCGGTCTATGACAAACCCCTGGACCATCGGGATGCCTCGACGACGGCGGATCGAGCCCCAACAGGATTCCCAAGACCCGCCACCGTGCCTCTGGCACGAGGTGGAGTGCCCCAAGGCTCGTGGACTCATGCAGACCCGAGCGGTGGAGGGCTTGTCTGTTGCTCAAGGGCCCGGACCTCCGGTTTCGCCAGCGCTCTCGGGCGGTATTATATACCGGGCGCTGCCGGGGTGTCTCGCGTGGGCCTCCGGGACGGTCTCTGGCCCCGGAGGGCCCCCAAACGGGCCAAGACAGCCCTGGGAGGTCGCCCAGACGGTCCAGGAGGGCCCGGGATCGCCGAAAGACCGCTCCGAGCCGCCCAAGATGGCGTCCAGACGGCGCAAGAGGCTCGAAGACGCCCAAAGAGCACTACCAAGAGGACCCTCAGAGGCACACATCAGTGATTTCCCTGCGGTTTCTGATTGATTGTGGCGTTCTCGCCTTTTCGGCTTCTCGACGCTCCAAGACGACCTAGGAGGCCCCCAACATCGCCCCAAGACAGCAAGAGGCCTCCCAGAGGACCCCAAAACGGCCCAAGAGGGCCCCAAGACGTCCCCAGAGGCCTCCAAGACAGCCCAAAAAGCCCCCAAGACGGCTCCAAGAGAGGGCCAAGACGGAGGACCCGAACGGACATTTCGAGCCCTTGGCCCCGAGAAGCCTCCAGGAGGCCCCAACAGGCCCCCAAGAAGACCCCAAGATGCTCCAAGAAAACCCTCAAGAGGCCCCCAAGAGGCCCCGAGGAAGCCCAAGAAGCCCACGAGAAGCCCCCAAGAAGCTCCCCAGCGTCCCAAAACTGCCCCCAAGAAGCCCCCGAGAGCGACCCGAAGAGGCCCCAAGAAACATCCCTGAGGATTCCGACTCACTAGAAAGGCACGGTAGATAATTCGCGGAGCGCCTCCGATCTGTCTAAACATCGTGCAGCTTATGATGGTGTGTGTGTGTGCATGTGCATGTGCATGTGTATGTGTCTGTGTCTGTGTCTGTGTCTGTGTCTGTGTCTGTGTCTGTGTCTGTGTGCATAACACATGCATTTGACAACATCCCCTTTCCAACTCAGGATAGCCCTAGAGGCTTCCAAGCATTTCACCCTGGCTTCTGCGACTCCGCAAGACGGCCCATGATGCCTCTCAGGGCCAATATGGCCCAGGGGTCGCCCCGTCACGGCTCCATGACGCCCGGAAAACATGCCAAGGGGGCCCAGAGACGCCGACAGGAGCCCCCCAGGCCCTCCAACCTGGCTATACGAGGCTCGCACAGAGCCCCCAGGGAGCCCCAACTAGCCCCTAGAGACCCGAGGACAACACTCTTTTGCAAACCTTCCTCATCTGGCTTGCAGGTTGCATGATCACGGGCGCACGCGCTACCTGTTCTACCGCACAGTTGCTGCGCTCATCTAGCTCATACTTGGCATCGCTTTGATCAGACGCTGCTCCTGCGACTTGGACTCAATGGGTTTAACTCCATGACGGCACAAAGGAGGAATGAGGGAAGGGGGAGTCAGGAGGGGGAAAACTAAGAGGATGAGGGAAGTGATGGGAGAGGAACAAGATGACAAAGGGAGAGAGGAGGGCGCTGAAACAATGAGAAGAGGAATGATCCAATGACTGAGGGATAAGAATTCTAGTATGATATATTGTATCATCGTGCGCGGACTGAGGGATAAGATGATGAGGATGAGGAGGAGCAGGAGGTTGGAAGGTTGAGGGATAAGATGAAGGAGGGACGGGAGGAAGAGGGACAAGAGGCGGACCGGGGTGGGGGAAGAGGGAAAAGAGTTGGAAAGAGTTCGGCACAACATGCTCGGCGTGTCACAAAAATGGCTCCGTGTCGTCCTTCTTTTCTCTTCGCGCTCCTGCTTCCGCTTCTGTCATCCCCATCCTGTGCCCTGGGGAGATGGAAACTCCCCACCACCTGGACGTGGACAGTGCAATATCTGCAGATTTGCGGGATGCAGGTGCGCAAGATCCCCCGCGAGCACGCCCGACAAAATATACGTTACCGCCGCCCGTGATCCCCCCTCACTCCGAAGAGTGCCAGTGGTGATCCTCCTTCCTGCTCTCCCCCCTCTGCCGGCTTGACCCTGCCAAGCCTGGCAAACGCCGCTCCTCGTTGGCGCAACAGGTGCGGCGCCAATCGACGAACTGAGATATGTCACCCATCTCGCTGCCTCGGCCGCCGCCCCGGCCGGCCGGCGCGAAGGTGCACACCTCCCACTTCTGGCGTCGGCCCGCAAAGGGGGGAGAAAGCGACGCGGGTCGTAGCTGGGCAGAGGACGTGTCCAGCATCTGGTGTGCGCGGCGCCTCTTGCGGATACTCTGCATACCACTGCCGTCCATGACAGTTCGGTGAAACTGGGCGCTGCCCCGTTGCACGGCACTGGCCGGCTGGTTTCTACACCTGCTGTGCCGACAACAAGGCGGTGCAGCAGGGCAGCGGCTGCGTGCGACCCCCACTGATTGCATTGTACACATGATGCGGTGCCAGGAGCACCCAGCCAGGAGCGGTCGACCACAACGCGCAAGGTAAAACTGCGCTCGGAATCGAAGATCCACAAATGGTCCAGCATGGCCTCCAGCATGCCTCCACGAGGCCCCAAGACCGCCCGAACTCGGGTCCAAATGGCCACAGAGCCTCCAAAGGATACCGCACCCTCGAGAAGCATAAATAACTCAAGCATCTAAACAATTGTTCAATCATTCTGGTCTTCCCGCCTTTTCGACTCCGACGGGCTTGTGAGGCTTCAAATTGACCCCCAAAGAAATCCAAGATGGATCCGATATGCCTTCAGGAGGCTCCCAGATGTTCCTTTGTTTGCTACATCTGACCTACATCCCTGATCTCGACAGCTCTCCTGGGCATCGTTTCTGGGAGGCTGATGAAGATACGCGAGGCGTTGATGGTTCCTTCAGCAGCCTCCCTGCGGGGCCACTCGTGGACACAAGTCAGGTCACAAAGAGTTCACTTGAGGGTCAGGCGCCCATTCAGGGAGGAGGAGGAGGAGGAGGAGGAGGAGGAGGAGGAGGAGGAGGAGGAGCGGAGGAGGAAACATGAGGGTCACCGATGTCTCAACTTGCCCTTCTCCTCTCTGAGCGGCCGCCTTCTCGACCCGACCCGCCTGCAGGCCATCTCGGGTTGGACCCGTACAGGACAGCCCCAGGCCAGGGGGCGAACACACCCGTTGACGTCTGCTTTGCGACGCCCTGGGCCGCCGGCAGATCGTGGCGAACCCAGTGCGCCCCCGGTCGCCGCTGCCGCCGCTCGGCTACACGCAACGGGAGACCCTGTGCAGGAGTGGCCCTTGGTGGGGCCACGAGAGGGGGCGACACTGTGCAGGAGTGGCCTTCGGTGCGGGGCTTCAGGGGGGCCAGGGGGGGGGGGAAATGGGGCAAGCAGGAGCGAGCAAGCCGTTGCTATCGCATCGCGTTCGCCGATCGGGGGGACCCCGGTGGGCCCGCGCCACGAGCCCCTCTGGCGAAAGGTCAGTCAATACGTGTAGTCGAGCGGTCGTCGGCGTCGGTAGGCCGCCCGCGTGCGCGCGCGTCGGGGAACGCGGCCCATCCTTAGTCTCCAGCGCGCGGTGCTGCTGCAGGTGCTGCTCCTCCTTCGTCCTCCTCGCCCATCTCCTTCTCTTCTCCATCCATCCCTCCTCCCTCCCCCACATGCTTATCCTGCTCCTCCTCCTCTTCATCCTCCTCCTCCTCGCCCATCCTCCTCTGTCCTTCTCCAGGAACACCAGATGAGGAGGAGGAGTAGGAGGAGTACGAGGAGGAGGAGGAGGAGGAGGAGGAGGAGGAGGGGGACGGGGGAGGAGGGGGAGGAGGGGGAGGAGGGGGAGGAGGGGGAGGAGGCGGAGGAGGAGGAGGAGGAGGAGGGGAGGAGGAGGAGGAGAGGAGGAGGAGGGGGGAGGGAGAGGGCCTAGAACCCAGATAGAAGAGCGCTGGAGGAGGAGGAGATGGAGGAGGAGAAAGAGGAGGAGGAGGAGGAGAAGAAGGAGGGGGAGGAAGGGGAGGAGGAGGAGGAGAGGAGGAGGAGGAGGAGGAGGGGCGGAGAAGAAGGATGATGTGATGATGAGATGATGATGATGATTGATGCTGATGATGATTGACGCTGACGATGATGATGCTGACGATGATGATGATGATGATGATGGAGGAAGGGGAGGAGGGGAGGAGAGGAGAGAGAGAGAGAGATAGAGAGAGAGAGAGAGAGAGAGCGAGATAGAGAGAGAGAGAGAAAGAGAGCCAGAGAGAGAGAGAGAGAGAGAGACAGAGAGAGAGAGAGAGAGACACAAAAAAGAGAAGGAGCGTTTTGTGAGGCTCTAAAGGGTTTGCG
>CAUYUJ010021126.1:215000-340000 GCA_963575745.1 Prorocentrum cordatum | reverse complement strand
TTTGGTTCTTTTTCTAAAAGAACTCCCCAGTGGGCTTCGGCCCGTCCCGCCGGCCACCCGCGCATTTCCCAAAATGCGTCTGTCAATGCCCAAAAAACGGCCGTTTCGCTCGGGACATCCTCAAAAAATCGCGAAGATGGCCCAAGATGGCCTCCAAGTCCGCCCGAGATGGTCCAAGACGGCCTCCAAAACGGCCCAAGAGAGTCCAAGACGGCCCAAGACGGCCCAAGAGGCCCCCCAGAGGCCTCCCAGACGGCCCAAGAGGCCTCCAAGAGGTCCTCCAGGAGAGTCCGAAGAGGCCAAAATCATTGATTTTCCTTGGTTTTTGAAGGATTTTGGCATTTGCGCCTTTTCGGCTCTCCGACTGCTCAAGACGGCCCAAGAAGCCCCCAAGATCGCCCAAGAGGCCCCCAAGAGAGCCCCATGATGACCCAAGTGGCCTCCAAGATGGCCCCTAGAGGGCCCCAAGATGGCCTCCAAGACGCCCAAGATGGCCTCCAAGACGGCCCCTGGAGCATTCCAAGCGGGCCCCAAGTCGGCCCATAGAGGCCCCCAAACGGCTTCCGACGGCTTCAGACGTGCCAGGAACCCACCAAGATGGCCGAAGTTGGCTCGAAGCTGGCCCGAGACGGCCCAAAAAGCCCCAAAGATCGCCCAAAGCTTGCCCAAGAGGCCTCCAAGACGGCCAAGATGACCTTCAAGATGCCCACGTGTTCCCCGAAGGCTTTCCAAACCGATTCGGGGAACACGTGGTCCGATAGCTTGGCAGGTCTGGCCTCAACGTTCGGCCACATAGGCGCTTCCAAAAAGGCAGGGGGCGGCGGTGATTCGCCGTAGGCGTCTTCGATCCGCCGCCCCCTGTGGTCTTGCCACAGGGGTGCACGGCGTGCTGGATGTTTCAGGTTTTGGTTTTGGTTCTTTTTCTAAAAGAACTCCCCAGTGGGCTTCGGCCCGTCCCGCCGGCCACCCGCAAGTTTCCGAAAATCCATCTGTCAATGCCTTTGTTGCCCCAACTTGGCCCAAGATGGCCTCCAAGACGGCCAAGATGGCCCAAGATGGCCTCCAAGATGCTTCCAAGACGGCCAAGATGGCCTCCAAGACGGGTAAGATGGCTCCAAGATGCACCCAAGACGGCCCAAGATGGCCTCAAGATGGTCTAAGACGGCCCAAAAGGCCCGCAAAAGGCCTCCAAGACGGCCCAAGAGGCCTCTCCAAGACGCCCTCCAGGAAGGCCCGAATAGGTTAAAATCATTGATTTTCCTTAGGTTTTTCAAGGATTTTGGCATGTTCTTCTTTTCAGCTCTCCGACGGCCCAAGACGGCCCAAGAGGTCCCCAACATCGCCCCAACAGCACCCAAGAGGCCTCCAAGATGGCCCCATGACGGCCCAAGAGGCCCCCAAGAAGGCCCCCAAGAAGACGCCCAAGATGGCCTCCAAGACGGCCAAGATGGCCCAAGATGGCCTCCAAGATGCCTCCAAGACGGCCAAGATGGCCTCCAAGACGGGTAAGATGGCTCCAAGATGCACCCAAGACGGCCCAAGATGGCCTCAAGATGGTCTAAGACGGCCCAAAAGGCCCGCAAAAGGCCTCCAAGACGGCCCAAGAGCCCTCCAAGACGCCCTCCAGGAAGGCCCGAATAGGTTAAAATCATTGATTTTCCTTAGGTTTTTGAAGGATTTTGGCATGTTCTTCTTTTCAGCTCTCCGACGGCCCAAGACGGCCCATGAGGTCCCCAACATCGCCCCAACAGCACCCAAGAGGCCTCCAAGATGGCCCCATGACGGCCCAAGAGGCCCCCAAGAAGGCCCCAAGAGGGCCTCAAGACGGCCCAAGAGGCCTCCAAGACGCCCAAGATGGCCTCCAAGACGGCCAAGATGGCCCAAGATGGCCTCCAAGATGCCTCCAAGACGGCCAAAATGGCCTCCAAGACGGGTAAGATGGCTCCAAGATGCACCCAAGACGGCCCAAGATGGCCTCAAGATGGTCTAAGACGGCCCAAAAGGCCCGCAAAAGGCCTCCAAGACGGCCCAAGAGCCCTCCAAGACGCCCTCCAGGAAGGCCCGAATAGGTTAAAATCATTGATTTTCCTTAGGTTTTTGAAGGATTTTGGCATGTTCTTCTTTTCAGCTCTCCGACGGCCAAGACGGCCCAAGAGGTTCCCATGCCCCAACAGCACCCAAGAGGCCTCCAAGACCCCCAGACGGCGTCAGGCAGAACAGGAAGGCCGCAAGGCATCCAAAGAGGCCCCCAAGATGCTTCCAAGACCGCACATGTGGCCCAATATAAACCCAGAGTAGCCAAAAAGGCACTCAAGAGACCTCCTCCTCCATTCCCCCCCTTCCTATCTCTCCTCTCCTCCCCGTCCTCCCCCACGTGTTCCCCGAAGGCTGTAAAGACCGATTCGGGGAACATATGGCCCAATAACTTGGCAGACCTCTGGCCACAGCAGTCGGCCGCATCGGCGCTTCCGAAAGGGCAGGGGGCGGCGGTGATTCGCCGTAGGCGTCTTCGATCCGCCGCCCCCTGTGGTCTTGCCACAGGGGTGCACGGCGTGCTGGATGTTTCAGGTTTTGGTTTTGGTTCTTTTTCTAAAAGAACTCCCCAGTGGGCTTCGGCCCGTCCCGCCGGCCACCCGCAAGTTTCCCAAAATCCGTCTGTCAATGCCTTTGTTGCCCCAACTTGGCCCAAGATGGCCTCCAAGACGGCCAAGATGGCCCAAGATGGCCTCCAAGATGCCTCCCAGACGGCCAAGATGGCCTCCAATACGGGTAAGATGGCTCCAAGATGCCTCCAAGACGGCCCAAGATGCCCTCCAAGACGGCCAAGATGGCCCCAAGATGCCTCCAAGATGGCCCAAGAGGCCTCCAAGACGTTCTCCAGGAGAGCCCGAAGAGGCCAAAATCATTGGTTTTCCTTAGGTTTTTGAAGGTTTTTTGCGTTTTCTTCTTTTCGGCCTTCCGACGGCCCAAGAGGCCCCCAAGATCGCCCAAGAGGCCTCCAAGAAGGCCCTATGACGGCCCAAGGGCCCCCCAAGACGGCCCCAAGAGCGCCCCAAGACGGCCCAAGAGGCCTCCAAGACGCCCAACATGGCCTCCAAGACGGCCCTGAAGCGCCCCAAGAGGGCCCCAAGACGGCCCAGAGAGGCCCCCAAGACGGCTCCAGACGGCGTCAGACGGACCAGGAACGCCCTAAGACGGCCAAAGAGACCCCCAGGAAGCCCCCAAAGGCCCCCAAGAGGCCCAAGGAGGCCCCCAAGATGCCTCCAAGAGGCCTCGAAGAGGCCCCCAAGAAGCCCCCAACAGACCCCAAGGGTGCCCCAAGAGACTCCTAACAACCCTCATCCTCCTACTCTATTTCTTCCTCTTCCTCTTCCTGTTCATAATCATTCTCTCCCATGTGTTCCCCGAAAGCTTTCCAAACCGACTCGGGGAACTCATGGTCCGATAGCTTGGCCAAGCTCTAGTCCAACTTTCGGCCACATCGGCGTTTCCAAAAAGGCAGGGGGCGGCGGTGATTCGCCGTAGGCGTCTTCGATCCGCCGCCCCCTGTCGATTTATCGCAGGGGTGCCTGGCGTGCTAGATTATTACGGTTTTGGTTTTGGCCCTTTTTCCAAAAGAACTCCCCCCTGGGGCTTCGGCCCGTCCCGCCGGGGTCCCGGGAGGATTGCCCGGACCCGGCTGCCAAGGATTTTTCTCTCCAGATGGCTCCAAGACGGCCCAAGATGGCCTGCAAGATGCATCCAAGGCGGCCAAGATGGCCTCCAAGACGGCTAAGATGGCTCCAAGATGCCTCCAAGACGAGCCAAGATGCACCCAAGAGGCCTAAGATGGAATCAAGATGACCCTAGACGGCCCCAGAGGCCCCCCAGAGGCCTCCAAGATGGCCCAAGAGGCCTCCAGGAGGTCCTCCAGGAGGGCCCGAAGAGGCCAACACCACTCATTTTTCAGAGAAAGGTTTTTGAAGCATTTTGGCATTTGCGCCTTCTCGGCTCTCCGACGGCCCAAGAGGCCCCCAAGGTCGCCCCAAGATCGCCCAAGAGGCCTCCAAGATGGCTCCATGACGGCCCAAGAAGGCCCCAAGACGGCCCCGAGAGGCCCCAAGACGGCCCAAGATGCCCCCAAGACGCCCAAGATGGCCTCCAAGACGGCCAAGATGGCCCAAGATGGCCTCCAAGACGGCAAAGTTGGCCTCCAAGACGGCTAAGATGGCCCCAAGATGCCTCCAAGACGGCTTAGGATGCACCCAAGACGGCCTTAGATGGGCTCAAGAGGCCCCCCAGAGGCCTCCAAGATGGCCCAAGAGGCCTCCAGGAGGTTCTCCAGGAAGGCCCGAGGAGGCCAAAATAACTGATTTTCCAAAGAAAGGTATTTTTTTAAGCGTTTTGGCATTTGCGCCTTTTCTGCTTTCCGACGGCCCAAGACGGCCCAAGAGGCCCTCAAGGTCGCCCCAAGATCGCCCATGAGGCCTCCAAGATGGCACCGTGACGGCCCAAGAGGCCCCCAAGACGGCCCCAAGAGGGCCCCAAGACGGCCCAAGATGCCCCCCAGATGCCCTCCATGGCCTCGAAGACGGCAAAGATGGCCCAACAGAACCCTAGAGTAGCCCAAGAGCCTCACAAGAGGCCCCCTCCTCCCTTCTCCTTCTTCCGCCCTCTCCTCCCCCCACCGTGTTCCCCGAACGCTTTCCAAACCGATTCGGGGAACACATGGTCCGATAGCTTGGCAGGCCTCTGGCCACAACGTTCGGCCACATAGGCGCTTCCGAACGGGCAGGGAGCGGCGGTGCTTCGATCCGCCGCCCCCTGTTGATCAAATCCTGTCGGTTTTGGTTTTGGTTCTTTTTCCAAAAGAACTCCCCCTGGGGCTACGGCCCGTCCCGCCGGCCACCCGGAAAGATCTTTCAGACCCGGTTGCAAAGGGTTTGTCCTGCTCCAGACGGCTCCAAGACGGCCCAAGATGGCCTCCAAGATCGCCCAAGACGGCCAAGATGGCCTCCAAGACGGCTAAGATGGCCCCCAAATGCCTCCAAGACGGCCCAAGATGTACCCAAGACTGCCTAAGATGGCCTCAAGATGGCCCAAGAGCCCCCTAAGAGGTCTCCAAGACAGCCCAAGAGGCCTCCAAGAGGTCCTCCAGGAGGGCCCGAAGAGGCCAAAATCATTGATTGTCCAACGGTTTTTGACAGAGTTTGGCATTTTTGCCTTTTTGGCCTTCCGACGGCCCAAGAGGCCCCCAAGGTCGCCCCATGATCGCCCAAGAGGTCTCCAAGATGGCCCCATGGCGGCCCAAGAGGCCCCCAAGATGCCCCCAAGAGGGCCCCAAGACGGCCCACGAGGCCTCCAACACGCCCAAGGGGGCCTCCAAGACGGCTAAGATGGCCCCAAGATGCATCCAAGACGGCCCAAGATGCACCCAAGACGGCCCGAGATGGCCTCCAGATGGCCTAAGACGGCCCAAGAGGCCCCCAAGAGGCCTCCAAGACGGTCCAAGAGGCCTCCAAGAGGTCCTCCAGGAGGGCCCGAAGAGGCCAAAATAATTAATTTTCCAGTAGGTTGTTGAACGATTTTGGCATTTGCTTCGTTTCGGCATTCCGACGGCTCTAGACGGCCCAAGAGGCCCCCAAGATCGCCCAAGACGGCCAAGATGGCCTCGAAGACGGCTAAGATGGCCTCATGACGGCCCAAGAGGCCCCCACGACGCCTCCAAAATGCCCCCATGACGGCCCAAGAGGCCCCCAAGACGGCTCTTGGGCCCAAGAGGCCTCCAAGACGGCCAAAATGGCCTCTAAGACTGCTAAGATTGCCCAAAGATGCCTCCAAGACGACCCAAGATGCCTCCAAGACGGCCCAAGCTGGCCTCAAGCTGGCCTCAAGGGGAACGGGTGCCCTCCCCCTCCCCTCCCTGAGTTTTGTTTGGGGACTGCGATGTGTCAGGGGGTCCTTTTTCGCCCCAGATGGCTCGTGGAGGGCTCCCGATGCTCCAAGATGGTATCGAAGATTGCTCAAGATAGACGGCGCTAGTTCAAGAAAGCTTCCGACATGCCTCTAAGAGGCCTCAAGAGGACCGCAAAATGCCTGCGAGTACTCTCGGAGCCCCCTAGGGACTTCTTCAAGACGTCGACATATTCCAAATACCCATGGTAACTCGATGATTTCCGCCTTCTCACCGTTTCGCTTCTGAGGAGGTCCTGAGACCTCAAGATGGCCCAAGAGAGCCCCAGGAGGGGCGGGGGCCCGCGCCGATCGGCGAAACAGAGCACACAACAACGGCAATATGTGTCCCCGTCTATGGCATGGCGCCGTGGGGTGTGCAGGCCCAAGGCGAGCCTGACGGTCACGTGGGGAGCGAAGGATTGCAAAAAACCAAGGATTGCAACGAAGGATTGCAAAACGAAGGATTGCAACGAAGGGTTTTTTGCAATCCTTCGTTTTTTGCAATCCTTCTGCCACCGTGGCGGACATCGTGACATCAGCACTTTCCCTGCGGTAGCTGGGAGGGTCTCGAAGAATACACCGAATCAACTGGTCGGCTGAGGATCTCGGTGTAGCAATGCGCCGGCTTCCGCAGCTGTGGGATGCTGAAGCGTCTGTTCACCGAACTGATTCGCCGAATTCCTTGGCTCCTGGGCTGACCAAGTGGTGTGGCTTATACATCCCAAGCATGTCGTGGTTGGCTTCGGCTCGTCTCGGGATGCTTCAGTTTCGTTGGGTGCAGCGCGGCCCCTCTGGCCTGGCCAAAAATATCCCTACTCCGGCCCCCGTTCCCTGTCCCACTCCTTGCTCCCTCTCATCGTTCTTCACTCCCCTCCTCCCTGCCTTGCCCTTCTCTGCATCCTTATCTCGAAAAGCCATGCGATCTCCCGAGAACTTCCAGTACAGGCGGTCTCCTCAAATCGAGTTCAATGACCTGGCTGCTTGCGGTGGGTAGAGCTGAGGAGTGAAAGGGGGGGTAGTTGTTCGGGGGGGAGGGCATCAACATGAAATCGGCGATACATCGCCGATACATTGGCGATCGAGCCCCCGATAGCGACACGTAAAGTTCTTCGGTATGGTTGGAAACCCAAACCTCGACCGGCGATGAAGTGGCCCCTGGGGGTCATCGCTGACCCCCTTGAGCGAACCTCGTCCTTTCGGTACTCCTGAACGGCAGGGTATATGTATAGGGGGCCTGGTGGATAAAGAAGGCGAGCGTTTGCGAACCTCGGCGAACACATGTGAAACTCGAAGGGGGTACCCGTAGACTGCGCTGCAAACTCCACCCTCCCCCTGCGGCAGAAGGCGCTAGACAGCTTTGCACCGTTACATTCGGGGCCACGAGAGGGGGGTCGCGATGGGGGGGATCGGGATGGGGGGTTAGGAGTAAGGGTATATGGCTATGAGATGCCACAAAGAGCCACGGGAGGCAACGGGAAGACACGGAAGGCCACGCCCGACCGATTCCTGATCCGGCAACGCCCTTTCTGGTTCCGTAGACAAAATGTATAGCACACGCGCAGGCGAAACCATGACCAAAACGCTCGACACCGTCAGTACGCGGGACTATCCGAGCCGCGTGGATCCGCGAGGAGGGGGTCCAACTGGGGGGCCCGAAGCGTGGCAATATGACGCCCGTCGAAATCGGAGAGCGACGCCTTGTCGGGAGCGGGAGGCCCAAACGGGCTCTGTCTCGGAACCAGAGACGGAAATCCCCGAACGGTCCCTTGACCACACCGTCCAACGAGTCATGACTGATTTGGGGCCTGCCGTGCTGAAATCACAGGCAGACTGGCCAGCCGGGTATGAGCATGGGGGAAGCGGGTCCTGAAGGAAACGGGGCCTGGACCCTGGCATCTTCCCCAGGATGGGCTCTTCATCCCGAGTCGTTTTCTGACCGTCTTGCAGCCCGTGGAGGGCCCCGAGACACCGAAACCTGCCAAACCCCCGAGGTCCGCCTGCCTCCGGACGCGCGTCCCCCAAGGGCGACGGGCATCTGCTCGGCCCCGCGGAGGAACAAAAAGGCTCAGGTCTGGAGCGAGCCGCTGGGCTCGCTCTCCTCCTCGACGCTGTCCTCTCCGGGCCGGGTGGGCCTTCTCCCGCCTCCTCCCTCCCCCCCTCCCTCCACCAGACGGCCGGTCCGCGTCGCGATGTCGCGGGCGTTTGGTTCTGACGCCGCATGGATCGTTCAACCTTGACCGATCGCGTCTCTCTGATACGGCAGGGGGAAACAATCAGTGGACATCCCCCCGCTCCCCCAAACTCAAAGTTGGCAAACGCGGGGGAGACTGCGGTCGAAGTGCAACTCATCAGACCCACCGCCAACTTTGAACATTGGGGGGATGGGGAGGCGTTGACTGATGAATGTGGCATGCGTGCTCGCTGATTTTTGTCCGAGGCCTGTAGCGCAGATCGCTCGACATCGAACGACTTTGGGCCACTGGCGGCGCTTTACCTCGAAAGCCCGCGCTGGGGTCGCCGCGGCGTCGATGCCGCACGACCCTTCCGCAACTCGATCAGGATGCTGCTCTCCTCTCCACCGAAGACGTCCCGCGTCTCGTTTTTTACGCACAGGTTGGCGAGAATCGATTCGTCTGAGGTGCTTATGCCATCCGCACGTTGCTTCGGTCCCTCCACAGCGGTGCCCGCGCTGCAATGTTTTGGTCTCATTCTAAGATCGCTACTCTGCTCCCGTTGGCGCTCTCAGACACCCCAGCGCGGGCCACACTTCTGAATCCGAATGCTTCCTCATCGTTGTCGACCCCTTCCGTTCGCCTCCCTCGTTATCCTGGTCATCCTGCTCCACCCGCTACTCCTGCTCCTGCTGCTGCGATTCCTCCTGGTCATACGCGTTCCTCATGCTTCTCCTCTTCCTCCTGCTCATCCGCCACCTCGTCCTTCAGCGTACACGTTCCATGAATTCCAGAGCATCTGGCGGCGCAGCCGGTGCGGAACAGTAAGAAACATGGGAGGTCCTGGAAACCTGGGAACTCTGGGAACGCATCACTATCATGAACCTTTGCTTCTTTGAAGGCAGGAGAACGGCGAGGAGCGACGGCTTCTCCCGCCCCCCCCCTTCCCCTGCCAGGATGTTCCTGCCTGCCGCGCCTTCCTCCTCCTCCTCCTCCTCCTCCTCCTCCTCCTCCTCCTCCTCCTCCTCCTCCTCGTTCTGCGTTTGAGCATCGCTTCTCCGACCCACTATCCCCAACAGCGTTGCCTGGGACCCACTGGCCGATTCACCTCCCAGATGGGGATGTAGGCCGTGCCCTTCGGGTTTCGAGGGGTATGTTCCCAACTGAGGTGCTGAGATGGTGGGGGTCTGGATGGAGATGGGGATAACGGTATGGGTCGGTGAAACGGTACTGGTACGTGTTCTTCTTCTTCTCGGCATTCGGGCAGAGGGTGGAAGCTACAGCGGGACAAGGGCGAGGGAAACTGGGATTCCGACGGGAGGCAGCGGCGGCAGCAGCGACAATCAGCACAGCGAATGTGCTATGAGCCCCCGAGCCCATCGTCAGCAGACCCTGCCGCGAGCTCGATCCGAGCAGGGGGCCGCACGGCAAACAAGTTCGTCCCCCTTTCATCTCCTGGCGTCTCGTGCCCTGCTGTGGATCATGCGATCCGTTCCCTGCGTTTCAACTTATGGCACATCATGATTCCCAAGGCGCATGATCAAGTCGCAACGTTAGTGGGGTCCATCCAATGTGGTGGTCGAGTTGTACCAAGGTGTCGGACGTGCCTCGTCGTCGCAAGTCCACTCTAGACTATGAGTTCCCTGGAAGTCAAACGGGTGCTTTGAAACGCAGCAGCCCCTGTGGCACAGCAACTGAGGCGCTTCGATCATACAATATTGCCGTCCACGCCTGTATCGGAGGTTAGAGGGTGATATCGGAGTGAATCGGAGGCCCCCACTATGAATCGGTTTCGGATTTGCGTCGTGTCGCGCGTGCGGGCAAGGCGAAACTACGTGGGCGGGCGAACGGAATGAACTCGTCGTTGCTACAGCGAGACCGGGCCACATGATGCTGCCACCCACCCAGTTGGCTGGCGGTGGCTCGGGGGTGTGCGCTAGTTGGCTGGCGGTGGCTTGGGAGTTATCCGACGGTGCCCTCCATGGTGTCCCGATGGTGTCCCGATGGTGTTCCGATAGTGTTCCGATGGTGTCCTGATGGTGCCCAGATGGTGTCCACATGGTGTAGCGATGGTGTCCCGATGGTGTCCTCATAGTGTCCCGATGGTGCTCCGATGGTGTCCCGATGGTGTCATTTACTCGCCCCCGCAGTGTCTTCAGGTGCAATTCCCGATGGCGTTTCGATTGTGAGCGGATGGTGTCCCGATGGTGTCCCAACGGTGTACAAACGGTCTCTAAATGTTCCTGTGGTTGTCTGGCGGCTGTCTCGCAGATGTCCAGCATCGTCATTATGCATCATTACCAGCACGCGAGCACATCAACAGCATCGGCTCCATCACAATCATCGCAGTTGTCGTCAGTTGGTTCCCCTCCACAAGCTCCTTATCACCCACAGGGTGGTCGTATAGGTATTGTTTGATGGCCCCAGCCAAGATCGCACCACTGAAAAGATAAGTAGCGGCGAACACATGTTTGCAAGCGTGAATCTTGAGCAGTAGGTAACTGATGAGTCAGCGCACTGTGAAATTGCTAGCTATGTGATGCAAAAGCGTCTCTGCGACGTTTTGTTCGCTTCGACGAGCAAGTCTGCATCCTCGGGACCCCCCCACCCCACGCGGCAACAACGGGCGGCAACGCGGGCCGAAACACGGCGGATCCTCGGAACAGCCCCACAGGCTGCCACGGGCGGGAACGTGGCCAACTCTTCGAGCACCCCCACGGACGGCCACGGGCGGCATCTGGCCAGAACGCGGCGACTCCTCGGGACAGCCCCCACAGGCGGCAACGGCGGGCAGCGGGCGGCAGCCGCCCAGACCGTGGCGAATCCCCAAGAAACCCCCACAAGCGGCAACGGGTGGCAACGGGGCGGCAACCAGCCGGAGCGTGGCGAATCCTCGGGACACCGATCCGAGTCCTTAGAAACGCCAGCACGGGCCCCTAAGTGCAAGCACCGCTTGGAGAATAAGCTTTTGCAGCTCCGCGCGGACTGCTTGGGTCGGCACTCCAACAAATCCGTCCGGGGCCCTGAAATTAGATGTGCCGCTTGCTTCGTCGAACATCTCACCAAGATCTTTGGGACATGACTTGGAGGCTGCGGTGCGCCAGTGACCGTCAGCGTCCTTCCCCTCAAGGGCCAACTGCACGCGGGGGGGCGTGGAGGGCGGCATGCGACTCTTCCATCAGCGCGCGGGGCAAAACGGTCGAGACTTGGCCACAGACCGCGTTCACAAGGGAGGGGGGCAGCAATGACGGTCGCAGTGCGACCTGCGTTCAGCACAGCACACCGCGGGGAGGCCGACTCCTCGCGTGAGACCGCCATCGATCGTTCACACCACCAGTGCTGAGAACACACACGGCTGCCCAGAAAAATGAGCAGACAAAAACGCCAATTCGACGTTTCAGGTCGCGTGGACGTCTAGAACTAGAAAGCAAATTAATGATACGTAATACGCACGCGTGATCAGGCTGGCGGCCTGATACGAGCAAACTCGAGCGCAGGAGTCTAGCTGACCGGCAAGGTGATGGTTCTAATAATTCTACCTTGGTCTGGTCTGACATCCTCTGGGCAGCAAACGCGTCGGTGGGGGGGGGGGGGCAATGGCCAAATGATCTGTGTGGCCTGCTATCTGATTACTGCCTATCTGAGCCCTGCTAGCCTCTAAGTTTTTCGCTGCCGCCTCTTCCCCGGCACTGCCTGGGCCCTGAGACACACCATGACACACCCTGGGTCGACTGACATGTTCGCGCGACGTTCCAGGGTAACGCAAGTCAAGCCAGCAAACCAAGCACAAAGATGCACACTAGGAACAGTGGGCAAAGGATGCGACTTGCCAGCGCCGGCCCTAATTACACCTTAGCTCCGCCTCAAATCGGCACGTCTCTCACGCGGATAGTGCCCCGTCGGGTGCTCCGCTTTTATCTCACGGCGCGCAGAAACACGAGGAAAAAGCCACCCCTGCGCTACACAGAACTGCATACGGTTGAGTCCTTTGCGAAGCGAACCTCATTTTCCGTAGCGTTGGCCGTACGTCGGCCCCGCCTAGCGCCAGCGCTGAGTTTGCCGCCAAGCAACGGCTGGGGTCTACAAGCCTGATCCCCGTCCCCACCTCATTCCTCTCCTTCTCCTCCTCCTCCTCCTCCTCCTCATCCTCCTCCTCGTCCTGCTCCCCCCCCCTCAGTTGGCCATGCGGACCGAAGCTCTTTTTTGCTCCCAACCTGCGCCTAGATTTACATGGAGTGCCCAAGGCATGACTTCGGGGAGGATGAGCTCAGGCCTGCCAAAACACTCCCGAAAGCAACAGATTCCTGAAAGCAACGGTGTGACCGCATGGTCTGACATGCGAGTAGCGTGCTGCACAACATCAAACGCTCGCCTGCTGGACTTAGTATGAGCGGCCAGTCGACCCATCCTCCTGCATAGTGCCCCAGCCCGTCGCACGAAAGCCAGCTCCGCGCCCCGAGCAACAAAACCTCTCGCTACACTGTTGGATAGCGTAGCACGGATTTGCCACTTTGCTGACGTTCGGATTCTGCCCCTCCTCTCCTGCATCAATAAATTCTCTGTGCATGCACTCACGTATCTTCTAGCACCTCTTATTGACGCGACTGCTACTCCTCCAGTTCTCCTTGCCCTCCTTTCCGCTCCGATCTGGTACCTCCACCTTCCCGTTCCTCTCCCCATAGGGTAGCCACATATGTTCGCCTACGACAACCCTGCAATTAAATGTTCAAGGAACATGGTCTTCAAAGTCTGATTACCGCTCGATATACCCGCACGCCTTATGACAATATGCTTCCAAACATAGAGGTTAGATTTCGGCTTCCCTTACACGACTGTTCCTCATGCTGGTCGCTTCAACAAATGGCTCAGATGTGATGTACAGAATTTTCAAAATCTGGCTCGCGATTGAGACTTCCCCGCACTGTATGATCCGCATGCTTGAAGCTACAACGACTGGACGGCTGAAAGGCAGTCTCGTTATCAGTCCATTTTTTGGCAGATGCTTAGATCCACCCGTTCGGATTGAACTTTCGGGTGGGGGGCAGTGTCTTTTCGAAATCAGGTTCTCGCCACACACACACTTCCTCACAACTCACACTTCTAAAACTTGACGGCCTAAAAGCTTCAGCGCGGTCCCGTCTCAGAACCTGGTTCTCGTTTCGGCAACGCGCGCATACCTAAATGAGTCCACGAACTACATCAATGGAGGGCGATCCCAGACTCATCATAGTTTGCATCGGCATGCAGTCTAATACGACATGGTTTGGGGTGCTTGCAAAGCCACACACGATCGTTACAATTCCTGTCCTACCACTCCATGTGGCAGGGTCGTAGGGATATGACTCGCCCAGCCTTCCCAAGTCCACAGAGCTCTTTTAGCATCGCCGTAGTGTCATAAGACCCTTGCTCTGACTTGTGAGGATGGGCACCCTGGGGCGGACGGGCGTACTGCATCATCAATACACTGTGCCCCTCGATACGGCTACGTCTTGAGCAGGTTCAGCTGCTGCTTTATGTTTAGCAATATCTTGCCAATAGCTTCATGTAGCCTCATCACTAGCTTTGGGTTTTACCCTTGCTGATGACTCGAAAATCGTCTCCAACACCAACTGCAACGGGATACAACTTCAACATGGCTCCGAGACTCCGCATGGAACCGCGACACTCCAATACTCGGGGACCGTGACACCACATCAGGCCCCTGAAATCTGGACGTTGCAGACCAAGACTTGGAACATTCCAACTGGAGAAACATAATAATTGAGAATGCTTCGAACCCCCGCTGCAATCTTTGGGCGGGTCATCAGAGTCCCTGTTCACAAGGCCTTGATGACACCTGGACGCAAAGACGCCAGAACGCCCCGACATCGCTATAGTGCTGGCTATGCTCGCCGCGACACCTCGCCACTGCAACATTGTGACACCAACACGCCAGGACACCCGCAAGGTCAGGGCGGGCAGGATCGGCGACTCCGCAAGGTGTGGTCTGCAAAGCGTGTGGTTTGCAACCGGCAGCCTGGGGGGCATCCGGGGGGGGGGCGGGCGCAGACCTCCACAGAGCTCTCCGCCACCCCCCGAGGAGGCCCGACGAGGACAGCGTCGTGTTTCCCAGGCCCCATCGGTGCCGATCGCGAACCACACCCCGGCGTAAGCATGCCCGCTGTAGTTGCCAACGTGGCAGTGGAAGCTCATATCCGAATCACTCAGGAGCTTGTGGACGCTCGCGCACACCACAACACGGACGTCACGCCAGACACGAACACACAACACTGCAACTTTCCGGCGAAGGCGGCCTCCGCAGAAAACGTGTTACGCCATGAACGCAGACCTCCCACTTGAACGACGATGAGAATCGGATCTCACCCGAGATGACACAGCGAACTTACGCGGTGGCTCACGCGGGCCGCCAGCGCGGCACGCTACATCGGAGGCAAGGGGCTTACGCGCGACCTCACGCGTGCGGCTTGTGCGCCAATGCCAGGTGGCCACATGTGAACCTACCCCCCCCCCCTATATCTAAGGGACCTCCCGAACGAAATGACCCGCTCCCCCTTAGAAATCGTGGGGGGTGGGGTAGGGTTCATATGTGGCCACCGAAATGTCGGCACTGACGACCCCGTTTTGTTCTGTCGCTCACTTGGCACTTCGGAGCAAAATGCAGCGGGCACGACGTGAACGCGTTTTTTCTCAGCACCTGGCGAAGACCAGTGCTGGAGGCGAGGGAGAGCGCGCAAGGCGAGTGGGCACTCGTGTAACCGATCGCACGAACATCACGCTGGGCACGGCACACCTACCATTTCCAGGTGAGGGCAGCTTCCGAGAGCAAGTCGCGCCATCAAGATCGGACTCTCACCTCGCACTTCGTCGAATCTTCCAGGGGCACGTGGCGCTGACGCGTGGCCGCGTGCTGGAGCTGGGAACGAGGTCGTGTGCGCACGGCGAGTGGACAGCGATCTTGTTCTGCGACCCGCACCTGCCCCGCGAAAGCCTCGGTGCGGGCTAAGAGGCTCACCGGAACGTGTACAGGCTGCCCTTCGTGCACTCCACCTGGCGCTTCGACCCGGTGGCCGCCTGCTTGTTCACGAAGTCGGTGCAGCTCGGGTAGCTCCGCGGCCCCTTGGAGATGGCCTGCTTGCAGATCCGCCTGGCGAGGGACAACTTGCCCACGATGTACGGCGCCCGCCGCTGGCTGGGGCAGCCGTCCGGCACGGGCTTCCCGAGCATGTAGATGGTGAACTTGTCGTCGCGGGTCCAGAGGTCTCGCTCGCTGGGGCTGCATTCCTTGAGCCTTCCCAGGTTCGTCTGAGGATCGATGGTGCCGTTCAGCATAGCCTTCGCAGGGACGTAGTTCGAAGACGACCGGACGCCTTCCAGGCAGACCTCGCAGAAAATCTTCTGCCGCACGTTCATCTCAGCCCCTGCCTCCTCGTCCTCCTCCTGCTGTCCCCCCTCGTCGTCGTCCTCCTCGGGCGGCGTCACGTACTTCAGAGCCACCGACTTCGTCTGCCCGCCAATGTCCAACTTTACCACGGGCACCATCTCGACGGCAAGGACAGTTGCTGGCTCGCCCTTGTAAGAGACCTGGCTGCCCTTCGACGCCCAGTCGGGGAAGTCTTCATCTCCAGCTGACGCGGACGCATCCACGAGCGTGTCTGTGCCGTCCAGGCTGGAGGCCTCCTCGCCTCCGATGCGCGCGGCGTGGCAAGACGTCGCCCCGAAGACGAAGAGCGCGGCGTAGAACAGAAACATCGTTCAGCCTCCACGCACAAGAGGGCGGAGATGATGGGACGATGTATTAAGGCAGACAACTTGTGCAAGGCGGATGGATAACCGTGCGCTTCTGGCTCGTCCAGAGCCGAGCTTGAGCCAACATATTCGAGAGAGCGTGATCCACCGCCGCCTTACTGTGGAAAATTGCCGCCCTTTTCCTCCGGAACCCGGGGGTCCCCCCCCCCCGAAAATCTCCCCCCTCCCCTGCTGGACCCCCCCCCCCTCCCTCCCCCGGCAAAACCCCCCCTCCCCTAACCCCTCCCCCCCCCTCCCCCTCGAAAACCGGGGGGGGTCACTACCGGTTCGAACCCCCCCCCCTCGAAAACCGGAGGGGGGGTCACTACCGGTTCGAACCCCTCCCCACCCCCCCTCTCACCGCCAGCAAACGACTCCCGGTCCCTACCACCGTCCTCACCACATCCCCCACTGTTGTTCCCAGCACCACTGTCCTCACCACCACTGTCCCCACTGGTTCCACCACCGCCCCTACTGTCCCCACCAGTGCCACCACCACTGTCGCACTGTCCCCACTGTCCCCACCACTGTTCCCACCACGGTTCCACTCTCCCAACTTTCTCCACGGCCCCAACCACTGCCCGACTATCCCCACTGTCCCCGCTGTCCCACTGACTCCTCCGCTGTCCCACTGAGCTGTCCCACTGTTCCCACCACTGTCCCCACTGTCCCCACCACTGTCCCCACTGTACCTCTGTCCCATTGTCCCACCGCCGTCCTCGCCACCGCCTTCACCACTGTCCCCACCACCACTGTACCCTCCACTGTCCTACTGTTTCCACCACATTCCCACTGCCCCCACACCACTGTCCCCACCACCACCGTCCCCACCACTGTCCCACTGTCCCCACTGTTCCCACCATTATCCTCACCATTGTCCCCACCACTACCGCCCCCACCACTGTCCCACTGTTCCCACCACTGTCCCGCTGTCCCCTCACCAGTCCCCACCACCACCGTCCCCACCACTGTCCGCACCCCCCCTCGGTTTTGGAGGGGGGGGGTTCGAACCGGTAGTGACCCCCCCCTTTTTCATGATGAACTGGGGGGAGGGGGAGGGGTTCGAACCAGTAGTGACCCCCCCCGGTTTTCCGGAGGGGGGGGGGGGGGGGGGAAAGGTTCGAACCAGTAGTGACCCCCCCCCCGGTTTTCCGCCAGCAGCGGTAGAACACGCTCTTTCACATATCCAGACGCAAAATCACAGTCCGACAATGCAAACTACACCCTGGCGCCGTAATGCCTAAACAACATGATTAATCAATGCAGAATGCAATGTGCTGTACTGCGCATGCGGAAGACGATACGGAACCACATACGGCATGCCACACAATAGACTGCCATACGCGGGAACACACGGAAGACCATACCGAAGAACACACGGAAGGACACGCAGGGGAGAAGACGGGAGAGCACGCGGGATAACGTGCTGGTGAGCAGAGGAAAACCACACAGGAGACCACGGGCCACCGACTCCGGAGCCGGAAGGGCTCACACCTGGCCTTAGAAACGTCACAGGTGACCCAGACAAGCTCTTCATGGAACGATCCGCTGCAAACGCGCACACGGGGGAGATGACGCACGGTCTTGACCGACAAACCTCATGAATTGTTCCTTGGAAATGGCGGGGTTGCTCTCTCTCTCTCTCTCTCTCTCTCTGCTGTTGGCCACGACCTCGAGCCGCGCACGCATGTGACCCCGCGGGGGACCCACGGCCGAGGAGATGCTGTGCCCCGACTGCTTATCTCAACCGCGCATCCTTTGCGGTTCTGCTCGCGGCACGCTAACACACATGGCTCGCGCTTGAGACTCCTCCACGCTGTACGATCGAGCACTTGAAACATCAACAGCCACACGGGTGGAAGGCAGCCGGTCTCACGCCAGACATTTACTTCCTCGCGTTAGGCTTGATCTTTCGGATAAATGGCGCTTCCTGTCGGGCCCTCGACTCATAGTCCTTACACCTTGTGATCCCAAATTCCGAATGTTCAAAAGTTTTACCGGTGGATATTGCTTCCTTTTTGAAATCTGGCCCCCGCATCGACAACGACCACATCTTCAACCAACTACATGGGTGGAGGGCGATACGACAACAGCAAAGCCGAAAGGGCGTTCGCCATTCCAATCCTGCCACTGCCAGTGGCAGGGCCGTAGGGCCAAGTCCCGAACCTCAGGAGTACCGCCGTTCCGATCCCTCCCAAGTCCTAAGCTTGCCGCATGCCCATGGAACAGTAAGGGGACAAAAGGTGGAACCCCTTCGTTTTCGACCCCGCGTTCGCCCCTCCTTCCTCAAACTCAAAGTTGGCGTCCGGCCTGCTGGATGCCCTGGGGGCTCCACTTTTTTGTCCGTTCGAGCCTGTGCTCCTGAATGCCCAGGGTCAACTTTGAATAAAGTGGGGAAGGGGAACGGAGCCAAGGGTTCTACTCTTTTGTTGTCCATCTACGGTCCCAAGTCCTATGCCTGCCGCAGGCCCATGGGACCACCACTCTTCCAATTTGCGCCCGCTGGCGAATTCTTTTGTGCTGCCTTCTACGGAGGGGATTGGGAGGGCGTGAGGGCGCACCGCAGCACAAGAGGCGTGTGCCCTGGTTTGAGTTTGAACTTGAGCTCAGACTTCGCGTTCAACTTCACACCCAGCTTCACACTCAATTTGGTGTGCGGCCCGTGGTTTATGTCCAGCCTTTCTTGCCAACACTTTCAGTAAGTACTCGCCTTACTCATTGCTTGACTTCCTCTTCCACCGCCACAAATTCGCGTACCACTTTACCACGGCTCCGTCTGTAATCGCGACACCAAGACACTTCAACATCGTGCCACCACGACACCGCAATACCCCAACACCGCTCTAACATCCGCTACGCGCCGCGACACCTCGACACCGCAGCACAAGGACACCGCCACGATGACCCGCCACCCATCGCCAGGGGAGGGTGCAGTATAGCATTTGAGCTATGATCCTCCCGCTGGCCTTCTGGTTGGTGCTCCAACCTCCCTTTTCCCCCTTAGGGGACGGGTTTACCGCTGCTTCATTCAGGAACAGTGAGCCCCCGAGCCAACATCCCTGCCAAATTCCATGTGGCTGCAAAGTGTGGACCGTGAGCGGGAACCCCGCATAAACTCTGCATTAGTTTTGGACCGGGGGCGGATTGTAGGCAGCTTTGTCCGCTGTGCGCCTGCCTCCTACCCCCGACCAATGCCGACCGATGGTGGATGTGTGTACGCCATACGCTAGGCTGACCACTCCGCCGCCCCTTTACACATGCACCTGGTGCTCGTGGCGCACCTGGAGTGCGCGGCTCACCTCTCGAGCGCCTTGCCCGTGGCCGCTATACCGGCTCACAGCCCACACGATGGCACCCTCTGCCTGTGCTCAATCTCGGATGCTGCTTATGTGGTGGGTTTCGGAACCCCTGAACCCAAAAATGTTCCCATCTCTTGGGGGCGATTCTTTTACTCCCGCCGGCTTCCGCTGGTCTTTCGCCGGCACACGCCGGCGGAGCCGCCTCCGTTTAGCTTCCGCCGCCTTCCGTCGATGAAGAGATGGCAACCCCTTCGATCCTCGAAGGCGAGGCCCCTCCTGGAACGCCTCATGTGGGGGGAGGGCGGGTTGGAGTGGGCGAGACAGCTGGCGTTCCCGTTTGAGCCTCGACCCCTCCGCAATTACACAATATGAATACTACTCTCCTCTCTCCCCTGATGACGTCCGGAAGATGCCTGGCACCCCTCCGAGTACTGCTTTCTTTCACACGGGATTCCTGGGAGTTGGGTTTTCGCTGGTTTTCAAAATATTGACCCCGCTGAAGCGCTGGCCTCAATTTCCGCGCTTCCGCTCGTTCCGAATCGCGCTCCCGCTGCAACGCTGGCCTCATTTCCGCGCTTCCGCTCGTTCCGAATCGTACTCCCGCTGCACGCCTGGCCCCTTTCCGCGCTTCCGCTCGATCCGAATCGTGCTCCCGCTGCATCGCTGGCGTCATTATTTCCAGTGCCATGCCACGGCATGGTCTTCGGTCCTTTCAAATAGGCTCCAAAATTCGCCGGCCCAACGGGCCAGAGGCGAATGTAAAAAAAGGCCCCACCCAGCAAACCATCGGACGTGATTCCACAATCGGTGTCGATTCTTTGATTTTTTGGGCCGCCCCCCCCTTAACTTTGGGGCGTTGTCACGCCATGCTATGTCATGCTACGCGCTGTTCTTCAACACCATGCTATGCCATGCAATGCTATGCTATGCTGCGACACCCGACTGTGCGAATAGAGACGAGATCTACGCCATGGTAAGGGATGGGAGGGAGGGGTCGGACGTCAGATATGACGCGTGCGCACCAAGCTTGCCATAACCCCCTCTGTTGGGACCAGGCGGGAGGGAGGCGCAGGGTGCCAGAGGGTCCGCTGTGGCCAAAGATGGCTCCAAGTGCCCCAGGATGGTGTAATATAGCAAATGGCTCCAGATGGCTGGGCACAGATCCTCTCCACAATACCCCCCAACATCTAATAACATACATTGGGGACATCAATTATATCTGCATCCTCGCCTTTTTCCGCTGCCCATCGGCGCTTGAGACCTCCCAAGAGAGCCCCAGGAGGGGCCCACGAGGGCTCCGCAACGACCACCAAACGGCCGCCCCAGGGGTGCTCCGGGAGACGACTCTTGAGGCGCTGACGGGGCGGGGCTCATTCGTGATCGGCCCATTATTCGATCGATGTTTTCGGAAGATGGCCACTGGAAGCCCCTTCTGGCCCACAGGAAGAACCCACGAGGCCCCCCGAGGTAAACCCAATCTTCCCCTATAGACGGCGCCAAGAGGTTCCCAGTATGGAAGATCTACGAAAGCCTTGATGGTTGACTCCTGTCGTCGTCGTCGTCGTCGTCGTCGTCGTCTTCGTCGTCGTCGCCTTCTTTCCCCGTCTCCCTCATCCTTCCCCTCCTCTTCCTCCTCCTTTATTCCTTCTCCCCTTCCCAGTCTTTTTCCTCCTTGTACTCCCTCCGGTCTATATTCCTCCTCCTCCTCCTCCTCACCTTCCCCCGCGTGCGTACTCCTGCTTCGAAAGAGCGGCTGCGGCTTATGTGATCCCGGGCACCGGGCCCACGGGCGCCCCACCCGGGGCTCCGGACCCACGGGCCCCACCCCCAGGATAGGATATCCCTCGGGCCCCCACCCCCACATGGGATGGGTGGGGGGACGACGACGACGACGACGACAACGACGGCGAGGACGAGGACAGCGGCGGCGGCGGCGACGACGACGATGACGATGACAACGACGACGAAGACACCGTCCGCTCCGGTTCCCTGAAGCGCTGCAACACCACGCCATACCCAGATGGAGGCGACGACGGGGAAGACACCGTCGACGACGACGTTGCTTCTCCTCCTCCCTCCGTCTCCCTCCTCATCCCTCTCTCCTGGTTCCTTGGCCCTCTCTTCCCTAACTTGCTCCACTCTCTCACTTCATCTCCCCATGCATTCGCCCTCAATGGAAAACCCCGCCACGCCACGCACGCAGGGGAACGGGGGGCCCATCGCGAGGGGGAAGGGGGGGGCGGACCGATGGCATCAGCATGACGGGGGGTAGCCCGGACCCTCGATCATATATGGTTCGCTCCTGGGTCGGCTCAGGCTGATCCCGAGCTTCGTTTTGCCTGCTGCCTCACCTCTTTGTCCTAGTGATCAGGGAAACGCGTTTCTGGAAGGACTGGTGTGGATACTGTATACTTTTTGTCCGCGGACGCGCGACATGAATCGAACGCCGAGCGTGCTAGGGCGGGCCGCACCCGTAGCGAAGTCAAAAGCAGTGCAAGCAGAAGCGCGCGGAAGAGCACAGCAGTACCATCCAGATGGCGGTCAGTTGCCAAAGAGCGTGCAGACGTGAGCACGGCCGCAAACATGTCGAACAAAAAGCACATGAAGCGCCCCGAGAGCACGTAGAGGACGACGAAGAGGGACAAACACGGAGCGAATGGAGGTGGACCGCCACCCCGAACAAGGACATCGCCGGGACGTTGAAGACTGCCAAAATTGCGCGGAGAAGGCCCACAGGTGGCCGTAGTGCGGGTTTCGGTGCCGGGGTGTGGATGCTTTTTAGTCAGCGGCCGCGGGCGGACGCGCCGGCGGCGAGTCATGTCAAAGCGGGCTACGCAGAGACTACTTAGGCAGAGGAAGCGAGGAAAAAATAAACCAGAGCGAGCGCGCGATGCGACGGCTAAGCGGGTGTGGATACGCGAAGCGTCGATTAATAAGTGCTCGTGGGCACTCGCGCAAACGATCACACGAACGTCACGCTGGACATGACATACCACGGCACACCTACCATTTCCACGTGAGGGCAGCTTCCGAGAGAAAGTCGCGCCATCAAGATCGGACTCTCACCTCGCACTTCGTCGAATCTTCCAGGGGCACGTGGCGCTGACGCGTGGCGGCGTGCTGGAGCTGGGAACGAGGTCGTGTGCGCACGGCGAGTGGACAGCGATCTTGTTCTGCGACCCGCACCTGCCCCGCGAAAGCCTCGGTGCGGGCTAAGAGGCTCACCGGAACGTGTACAGGCTGCCCTTCGTGCACTCCACCTGGCGCTTCGACCCGGTGGCCGCCTGCTTGTTCACGAAGTCGGTGCAGCTCGGGTAGCTCCGCGGCCCCTTGGAGATGGCCTGCTTGCAGATCCGCCTGGCGAGGGACAACTTGCCCACGATGTACGGCGCCCGCCGCTGGCTGGGGCAGCCGTCCGGCACGGGCTTCCCGAGCATGTAGATGGTGAACTTGTCGTCGCGGGTCCAGAGGTCTCGCTCGCTGGGGCTGCATTCCTTGAGCCTCCCCAAGTTCGTCTGAGGATCGATGGTGCCGTTCAACATAGTCTTCGCAGGGACGTAATTCGAAGACGACCGGACGCCTTCCAGGCAGACCTCGCAGAAAATCTTCTGCCGCACGTTCATCTCAGCCCCTGCCTCCTCGCCCTCCTCCTGCTGTCCCCCCTCGTCGTCGTCCTCCTCGGGCGGCGTCACGTACTTCAGGGCCACCGACTTCGTCTGCCCGCCAATGTCCAACTTTACCACGGGCACCATCTCGACGGCAAGGACAGTTGCTGGCTCGCCCTGGTAAGAGACCTGGCTGCCCTTCGACGCCCAGGCGGGGAAGTCTCCATCTCCAGCTGACGCGGACGCATCCACGAGCGCGTCTGTGCCGTCCAGGCCGGAGGCCTCCTTGCCTCCGATGCGCGCGGCGTGGCAAGACGTCGCCCCGAAGACGAAGAGCGCGGCGTAGATCAGAAACATCGTTCAGCCTCCACGCACAAGAAGGCGGAGATGATGGGACGATGTATTAGGGCAAACAACTTGCGCAAGGCTGGATGGATAACCGTGCGCTTCTGGCTCGTCCAGGGCCGAGCTTGAGCCAAACACTTCGGACGCTAGGTGCAAAGTCTGCAGTACAAGTGGGGCATGAGCGACAAGCCCTGTGCATTTGTCGAGAACAAGGTGTGCGGGGGCCTTGGGAGCCGTGCGCACTGAACCAACATGCTGGTAAATCCGTAGAACATGGCGCAACACCTCCTTTGAGAGAACTCCGACTGGACATCTGATGGAAAGCCGAGAGATCGTGTGAGCACGTCGGGCACTGACCAAGGGTGCCCTCTCTCCCTCAAGCCGCCCGCGTCGGGGGAACAAAAACACTAACCCAGGATGGCAGTCTTGGGCGGGATCTGATTGAACTTAGCGTATCGGACCACCCACGCAGGAAATTTCCGTTGCCCCTCAATTCATCTGTGATCACCACGGCGGTTCTGCTCGAAGCAGGCCAAAATCCAGCACCATTGTGTGTGACTCGGGCTCAGGTGTGGCAGGACCACCCACGAAACCGAGAGAAGAACACCACCCCAGTTAAAACTTCGCACGAGATTCCGACGAGAGACTTTCACAGACACGACTGGGTATGGCATACCAGTCGGTGAAGCCGCTGGCTACAGCTTCGAGCTGCGCGCAGCTGGAGGGGCAATGCCGTCTCTCGGGCCCATGGCGTTTTCCGCCCTGCCTGTGTGGAACCAGGCCGTGTCCGTCCACGGCCGAACATCCAGCTCGAACGTCCAGACACATCGGTCCTGAGTGTGCAGATGCCAATAGGTCTCACTGAGCTTGTCTGGCTCGACGATGCCGCCCTGCGGCCCCTTCAGGGCCTTCATCTGTTGGAACTGCTCGGGAAAAAACTTGCCAAGCGTATCGGGAGAGTCGACCATGCCGTCGATGACAACGTGGGCGACGTGCACCCCAGAGGCTGCCAGCTCGTGCGCGAAGGACATGGCGACACCGCGGCGGCCCATCATGGCGGCGCTGTGGGCTGCCTGTCCCTGGTTGCCACGGACTGCTGCGGTGGCACTGGTGAAGATCAGCGTGCCACGCCCGCGAGCGGCCATGTGCTTCGAGACGGCCTTCCCCACCAGGAAGGCCCCCAGGGCCCCCAGCTGCCAGGCGCGTGTGAAGACCCGCGCGTCGAGGGCCTGGATCGGCCGGTCCCCAACGTTCGCCCCGACGTTGTAGACCGCAATCTCGATCGGCCCAATGCTGCTCTCGATCGTGTCGATGAGATCAGTGACGTCGCTCTCCCGGGTGCCGTCGCACAAGTGCGCGTGCGCGCACACGCCCAGCCGCCGGAGCTCCGCGGCCAGCGCCTCCAGCCTGTCCCTGTCCTCGGGAGGCCCCCGTTTGGCGCCCGCCAGCCCAGTCGTCCCTATCCAGCCCCCGCCGCCTCGGTCCACCTCGAGGGCGCGAGGGGGGAGGGGCAGGCATTGGGCGGGGACGATTGGGCGAGAGCCCGGGGCCGAGGTCGGTGGGCGGCCAGGCTCCCAAAGTTGCCAGGGTGCCGTGCCTGGCCGAGCTCCAAGGTTCCCAGGTTCTTGGTCCTGGGGGTTCAGGTTTTGTTGGTTGAGACTTGGCGTGCATTTGCAGGATTTCGGTGGGCGGCCAGGTTGCAGGATTCCTGATTCTGGGTGGTGGTGACAGTTCCCCGCCGAGTCCACGGGGTGCGGCTGGGTTTCCAGGATCCCCGTACAGAGAACAGAGAACTTGAACCGAGCAGATCGATTGTTTTCCAGCGCAGACCCCAAGCAGTGAGTTACTGCATGAGGTGCAATGTATGTGGCCCCAGCTATGTGGCGTAAGCTAGGCGGTATAGGCAATGCTGTTGCAGCTATGCGGTGTAGGCTGTGTGGTGCAAGCTGTGCGACGCAATGTGTGGTTTCCAGCTATGTGGTGCAAGCCCCCGTGGTGCAAGCTATTCGATGCAAGCCATGGAGCACAATCGATGTTGCACACACACACACACATGTGCAGTTGGACCTAGGCCAGAAATACAGCCCTCAAGAGCACGAGACCGTTCGCCAGCCAGAACGCACAGAACATCCAAGGGTGCCCCCCCCACCCCCCGGGATGCACCAGAAGGCACAACAAGCACGAAGAAAATGAGTGCGCCCTCCCCGAACCGACCTCGATCCTGTGCCTCGGTCCGGCTGCCGTGCAGGCTCTGTGGTGCAAGCTGTGCGCCCGCCAACGGGGCGCCCACGAGGCGCCCACGGAGGCCCCACCCGGGCGAAGCCGCGGCAAAGCCCACCCGGTGCACGGGGCGCCCGCGGGGCGCCCAGGGGCGACAACCACGAGGAGCCTCGGCAGACCCATGCAACCCACGGGGCGCCCACGAGGCGGCCAGGGGCCACAGCGTGGGGAGAAACCTCGGCAAGCCCACCCAATGATTGGCGGGGCGCGAAAGGGGGTAGGGGGAGAGGGGAGGGCTTCTTAGAAGCAGGGGTGCTCCTTAGAAGGCGCTGGCCCTGCATCTATAGAGAAGGTCCGCGCCTTCTGAGAATCAGGGGTGCTTCTAAGAAGCCTTCCCCCTCCCCCTGCCCCCTTCTTCGCGTGGCCGAAATTACCCTTGAGCGAAATAAGAATCCCTAGTGCAAGCACTGTTTCGAGAAGGAGGAGTATCATCGGAAGTATGGGAACTAGACTTAGTATGTGGAACACAGAGAAATACAGTGACAAGTGCGGGTGGAAAGAGACAGGGAGAGAGCGAGAAAGAGAGAGAGAGATAGAGTGAGAGCAAGAGACAATAGTCAAGAAGTATCGCATACAATAGAGAGGGGTGAGCTCGGAACAGATCGCTAACTGCAGAATGAAGACAACACATTTTGGATAACGACGAGAGGTAGGGAATACAGATCGTAGAAATACCCAAACAACCGTGGTTTTGCATCCTTTGCCATGGCCCACCACCAACTCGCTGCTTTTCCATTTTACGCGCAAACAAGCGATTAGGGTTTTCTCTGGCGTAGTTTTTGTGCTTGGGGATCTTCTCGGGCCTGTGCAGCCTCTGGAGTGGGCCTGGGCCGAGAGGGGAGGGAGGGAGGGAGGGGGATGAGTGTAGAAGGAAGCAGGCAGAAGAGGCGCAGGACGGGTTGGAGGAGGGGAGGAGGAGGAGGAGGAGGAGGAGGAGGAGGAGGAGGAGGAGGAGGAGGAGGAGGAGGAGGAGGAGGAGACCTGGCAGATTGCACGACATTCCCTTCGTCCTTGCGCCGCACCAGGCACACCGTGTAGCCGCCACGGGCGAAGCGCCGGGCGATCCCAGCACCGATGCCGGCTCCGGCGCCGAAGACCAGGCAGACGCCTCTGGCCATCGCGGCGGGCCTCGCCCAACGGTTCCACCAAAGGTGGCGCCTGCGAGGTGGTTCCTTCGGCGGTGCGCGCGCGAGGCGCGCGCGCGAGGTGGCGCCTCGCCCAACGGTTCCACCAAAGGTGGTTCCTTCGGCGAGGTGCGCGCGCGAGGTGCGCGCGCGGGTCGCACATGACCGTTGCGTGCGGGCAGCGGTCATGTGCACCACCTCCGTCTGCCCCCCCAGGGTCGCACGGGTTAGCAGAACGGGGCAGTTCCAGGCGATGCCACGCTCCAGCGGCGCACGGAAGAGCAGCATGGCAGACCAGCGCCATGGCAGGGGGTCCCAGCACAAAAATGGTCAAACCCCGCGATGGTGGTATAATATTCGGGCTTCTTGTAACGAGCCATAGGAACACCACCACCGCGTTTGCTCAGATAAACCTTGGTTTGGCCCTCGGGTGCGGAAGTTCCGTTGGAGAACACAAGAGTGCGAAAGCGGGCCCCCTACCACAGCCCAACAGTTCAACAACGAACCGCTAGTTTTGAGATCTTGCTGGTGGTAGCCATGGTTCCGCGCCTGGTCACAAGCCTGTGCCGGCCAGGCCCGCCCAGACCGCGCTGCTCACAGCCACAGAGGCCATTCCCGACTGACGGTGACAACCCGTGACCCGTGACGCCCTTTCAAGCTGGATAAGAAGTGGCGCACGAGGGCAGCGAGCGCACACATAAGGCATATGACAAGGTATACACTCAAAGCTTCTGCAGCGCGTGTGCGAGCCAATTGGTGGCATGCTCCATGCCATCGGCCCAGCACACGATATCCCAGCTCCCCATGTGGTGAAGGCATTCCCCAGTTTGCAATCTGCTCATCTCCAAGGGACTGGATGGCAACACCCAAACCCGACAACGCAGGTCCCAAATTTCTGAATAACACTGCCCCGTCACTGCTGGCACTCTAAAACGGCAGACACATGAGACACGTGCTGCTTACCCATTCCCTTCCCGTCTCATTCGCGCCTCTGTTCCCCCAGGAGGCTCCTTGAAGCTCTCGCTCTCGCCACGGCTGTCGGCGATGGACTCGCGCAAACCTGGCAGTACCAGCGCAGAGAAGAAGCGTTCCATTGATCACCGATCGCGTAGCACAAGGAGCTGAGGCACAGAGTCTCCCGCTTCCCCAGGTACGGATAACCATACATTTGGCTGTTCGGAGCGGCGTGGCGCTTCTTTGCGCACAGCCGTGTCGTTGCAGGCCCGCGCCACTGGGCGTTCCCTTCTACACGGGGACGGGAGGTCCGACTTTCTATCCACGGTGAGCATCACACCAGTCATGTTACCCCTATTCGCCAGCCTCCTCCAGATGTAAGGGTGCTCCGATCAGTAACTACTTGGCTCCACGTGCATGCCAGCGCGCTCGTAATGCAGCGTGTCTGGGGCAGACTTTGGCGAAGAGGTCCTGCGGATCTGAGCGGAGGCCTGACTGGCAGTGGATGCATCTGAGACCAGGGACGGCATCGGATCTAGGCATCTGCGAGGGTCGCCGCTCGTGGGGATCATCGTTCGTTTTTCCTTCGTGCTCACCACGTGCTCACTTCTAATTCCGCTCGTGCTTTATACCTGCTCACTACCTGTTAGTGTGCTCTCTCTCTTTCTCTCGCTACCTCTCTATCTCTCTCTACCTGCTTACTACGTGCTCACACCGCAAATCGGAGGGTAGGACGGGCACATGTGTAGAGAGACAACCGCTCTTCTTACCCCTCCAAGATGTACCTGGAGGTCCCCAGCTGCAGAAGCATCCGCAAGTCTCCTGAGGCCTCCACAAATCCACGGAGGTCCATGGATGTCCCGGGTGGTTGCCGGAGTCCCGAAGAGGAACCCCAAGAAATCCGAACGCCTCGGAGCTGGCTCCTCCTCCCATTGGGAGGGGGGCTCTGGTTCAGCGGCCTTCCTCCTCCTCCTCCTCCTCCTCCCCTCCTCCTCCTCCTCCTCCTCCTCCTCCTCCCTCCCTCCCTGGCTCGCACTCAAAAGCCTGACTCCCCAAACCCTTGCATCTCTCTTGGAAGGCCGACCTTTACGTCCGTCGGCGGAGCCACCTCCGTTTTGTTACCACCGGCCTCCCGCCGAAGGAAAGATGACAAGTCGTCGCAAGACAGAAGCAGGATGAGGAAACCTGCCGACAAGCGGGAGATCCCTGAGACCTGGCGGGTCTGGAGCATGCAGCGGGCGCCTCGCCCGCTGCAGAGCGCCCGGGAACGCTCGGAGAGCCCTCTGGAACGCTCTGGAACAATCCATCCTCACCCTCCTGGGCCTGCCTGACTTCGGCCCCTCGAGGGCGAGGCCCTTTCTGGAACGCTTTGGCATAGGGACAGCAGGCCCCGAGGGAAACGGCTCCTGGGCCCCGGGGCCTTCCCCCAGGACGAGATCTTCACCCCGAGTCGCTTTCTGACGGTCCTGGGGCCCGAGGGCCCCGAGAACCCGAACACTAAGAAAAACATGAAGACCCACTTCCCTCAGGACCCGTTTCCTCGGGGACGCACTGACCCAAGTCAACGCCAACCTGGGTCAACCAGGCCTTGTACGGCCCTGCGAGATCCCGCAAGATCCTGCACGCTGGTCTGGGTCGGTGCAGCCCTGGGCTCCGCCAGGGATCCTGCAGGATCCACTGCGAAACGCCAACCCCCAGGGGTCCTCGGCCAGACGGACGGGGGCCCGCGCCGCTGCCCAAACTCACGGTCGCCAGCGGCGCCCGCAGCGCCCCGAGGCGGCCGCTGCGCCGCACGGGCTAGGGGCGGGGGGCGAGGGGGAGGGCGCCGAGGCGGAGGGCGGGAGGAGCCAGGAGGGAGCAGGAGGAGGGGAAAGAAGGAGCAGGAGGAGGGAGGTGGGCCATGACGAGTAGTATGCATGGATGGATGGAATCCGCCCAGCGAGGCGGCATTGTGGGGGCGCGGGCAGTGGGGAGGAGGAGGAGGACTAGGAGGAAAGGGAGGAGGAGGAGAAGGAGGAGGAGGAAGATGAGGTGGAGGATGAGGATGAGGATGAGGATGAGGATGAGGATGAAGATGATGATGCTGATGATGATGATGATGATGAGGAGGAGGAGCTGTGGGAGCTGTGCATGAGCGACAACGAACGTCGCATCCCCGAAGGGAGCACTTAGGCGAAAAAGTGCGACGGAACGGGACAAGGGCAAGACGCCTGGCCCACTCGCGGCCGCCTTCCTTGAGGCGGTGTGTCGCTCCGGTGGTGCTGCGAGGGACCCGGAATCCTCGCCTCTGGAGACGACACAGGTCCTGATACCGCGGACCCCGCTGCGCCGACCCTGATCCTGCGGGCCGGCTACGCAGACCCAGGAGGGCAAACACGTGCCACACCTGACATGAAAAAACGTGATGAGAGGGAATCGAACCCTCCACCACGAAAAGCAACGGCCGCCTTCTTGTCTCCGCCGACTTGGGCCAGAACCCTGACAGTATGCCCTCCGCTATGATGAGGAGGAGGAGGAGGAGGAGGAGGAGGAGGAGGAGGAGGAGGAGAGGGAGGAGGAGGAGGAGGAGGAGGAGGAGAAGGAGGAGAATGAGGAGGAGGAAGAGAAGGAGGATGGAACAGGAGGGGGCAGAAATCAATGAACATGGTGCGCATAAGTCCGCCCGGAGAGGCCCACCCGCTCGGCGGCGGACGCCGCCGACGGGGTGAGGACGGCAAGATCCCCATTCGACTGATACTGGTGCCGCACGAATGCCCAGGCCATGGCAGGCGGGTGAAGCGCTTCCGGATGTTCTGGTTCCGCCGCGAAGAACACGCATGTGTGGTTTCCCCACCACTTTTGTTCAACCCTGCTGGACGTACGCCCTTGTGGGCATGGGGACGGTGCGCGCTGCCAGCGTGATCCGCGCGGCCCTGCTTCCCAGCTCCTGCGTCCAGACTGGAGGCTGCTGATGAGACACAGCGTCGCCGCATCCTCGAAAACCTGGCCCCAACACAGCTAGCTTTCTTCGATGGGGTTGTTTGCGCTGGGGATGTGATGACATTCGGCTCCATCTCCCCACTGTTCGGATAAGAGTGAGGGGGCGGGCGCGGGCGACGCGGGCGTCGAGCCGGCGGACCTCGTGGCCCTCACCTTCCCTGTCGATGGCGCCCTCCTCCTCCTCCTCCTCCTCCTCCTCCTCCTCCTCCTCCTCCTCCTCCTCGTCCTCCTCCTCCTCCTGCTCCTCCTGCTCCTCTTCCTCGTCCGCGTCCTCGTCCTCATAGTCGTCGTCGTCGTCCGCCTCCTCCTCCTCCACCTCCACCTCCTCCTCCTGGAGCAGTCTCACCAGCAGCCTCCAGTCTGGACGCAGGAGCTGGGAAGCAGGGCCGCGCGGATCACGCTGGCAGCGCGCACCGTCCCCATGCCCACAAGGGCGTACGTCCAGCAGGGTTGAACAAAAGTGGTGGGGAAACCACACATGCGTGTTCTTCGCGGCGGAACCAGAACATCCGGAAGCGCTTCACCCGCCTGCCATGGCCTGAGCATTCGTGCGGCACCAGTATCAGTCGAATGGGGATCTTGCCGTCCTCACCCCGTCGGCGGCGTCCGCCGCCGAGCGGGGGGGCCTCTCCGGGCGGACTTATGCGCACCATGTTCATTGATTTCTGCCCCCTCCTGTTCCATCCTCCTTCTCTTCCTCCTCCTCCTCCTCGTCCTCATCCTCCTCCTGCTCCTCCTCCTCCTCTTCCTCGTCCGCGTCCTCGTCCTCATAGTCGTCGTCGTCGTCCGCCTCCTCCTCCTCCACCTCCACCTCCTCCTCCGTTTCTTCCTCCTCCCTCCTCCTCCTCCCTCCTCCTCCTCCTCCTCCTCCTCCTCCTCCTCCTCCTCCTCCTCCTCCTCCTCCTAACAGGACGCGCAGGGTGCCATCTGGAACGACTGTGAAAACAGAACGCCGCAGGCGCCGAACATTTTGATTTGTACACTGAGCGCGGTTTGAGTCGCACGTTCTCCACCTGGAACGAATGCAAAACAAACCCGCCGCAGGCGCCGAAATTTTGGCTTGTTCAGTGAACGTAGTTTGGGTCGCGGGTGGGTCGCGGGCTCTCCACCTCCACCTGGAGGAAATTCAAAAACAGCCCGCCGCAGGCGCCGAAAATTTTGATTTATACACTGAACGCGGTTTGGGTCGCGGGTGGGTCGCATGCTCTCCACCTGGAACGAATGCAAGAGAAGCTCGCCGCAGGCGCCGGACATTTTTGGGTGGGTCGCGGGGTGGTTCGCGGGTGGGTCGCGGGAGCGGTTTGGGTCGCTGGTGGGTCGCAGGTTTTCCACCTGGAACGAATGCAAAAGAAGCCCGCCGCAGGCGCTGAAAATTTTGGGTGGGTCGCGGGGTTGGTCGCGGGTGGGTCGCGGGTGGGTGGCGGTGGGTCGCGGGTGGGTCGCGGGTGGGTCGTGGGGGGGTCGCGGGTGGGTCGTAGGTTGGTCGCGGGTGGGTCGCGGGTGGGTCGCCGGGTGGGACGCGGGGTGGGTCGCGGGCGGGTCGCGGGGTGGGTCGCGGGTGAGTCGCAAGTGGGTCGCGGGTGGGTCGCGGGGTGGGTCGCGGTTGGGTCGCGGGGTGGGTCGCGGGTGGATCGCGGGGTGGGTCGCGGGTGGGTCGCGGATGGGTCGCGGGGCGGGTCGCGGGTGGGACGACGACAACAACAAACAACAACAACAAATAACACACAACAACAACCACAACCAACAACAACAGCAACAGCAACAATAGCAACGACAACGACAACAACAATTACCAACAACAACAACCGCAACAGCAACAACAGCAACAACAGCAACGACAACAACAACAACAACGACAACGACAACGACAACGACAACGACAACGACAACAACAACAACAACAACAACAACCATTTTAAGGCTGTACGCTCTTATTTGCCCGCGAGTCATTCAACACGTATACCCTACACCCTCGATGCCCGCCCTCTTCGTCTTCGATCACACCCCTTTCGGGGGGATTATTTCTCTTTGCTGGGGCCGGCGGGCTTAAACGTACGGGCAAACCGGAACGGGCGGACAATCCTCCGGGGGCGTACATCTCTTGCCCGCCATTGGAATTGGCGCGGGCCCTGCAAGAGGAGGAGGGGAAGAACGAGGGAGAGTGGGAGGAAGGGGAGGGGGAAGGACGAAGGAAGAGGGAAGATACCACGTTGTGAAGGCGTCCTTGGCGCGTGCGTGGTTCCTGAGCGCCGAAACGCAATTCCAGAATAATTTGTGAGGACGTCGCACGCGAGAGCGCAGTCCTGAGTACATTGTGAGGAAATCTCGGGCGGAAGCGGGGGCCCTGACTAAGTTGCGAGGAAGTCTCAAGCGGGAGCGCCGTTCCTGAGCAAATTGCACGGAAGTCTCAGGCGGGAGCGGGGGTCCTCACTAAATTGCGAGGAAGTCTTAAGCGGGAGCGCCGTTCCTGAGTCAATTGCGCGGAAATGTGACGCAGGAGCGGGGGTCCTGAGTAAAATTCGAAGAAGTCTCAGGCGGGGGCGCCGTTCCCACGTAATTGCACGGAAGTCTCAGGCGGGAGCGGGGGTCTTGATTACATTGCGAGGAAGTCTCAGACGGGAGCGCCTTTCCTGAGTAAATTGCGCGGAAGTCTCAGGCGGGAGCGGGGGTCCTGAGTAAAAATCGAGGAAGTCCTAGGCGGGGGCCGTTGTTGTTGTAGCCCGGGGGGCAGGGGCGCAGTTTGAGCAGGGAGACTTTCCTTGAAAAAAAACAAAGTGCGAGCCCCGGGGGTGGCACTTCAATCGAAAAAATCTACGTGCACCGGTGGGGGGGGGGGATCAACAATAACTATTATTCAATAATGAGAGTTCAACAACAACAACAACAACAACAACGACAACGACAACAACAACGTCGCGGCGCCCGTCCCGGCCCCGGGCCGGGGCCGGGACGGGCGTCAGCACACCGCGGCGCGCGCCCTCTCACCCGGCCCCGGGTAAAAGCGTTCGCGCTCTCGGTGTGCCGACGACTCTCCCGGCCCCGGGCATCTCCCGCTGGTGCAGGCATTCGCGCGCCTGGTGCGCAGACGACTCTCCCGGCCCCGGCAGGTCCGAAATCGTTGAAACCTGGACGTTCCCAAGGACTCCTCAGGGATTCCGAAGTATCTCTGTGTATACTATATATATATATGTGTACGTGTGGGTACGCAAATACATGCATGTTTACATACATACACATGTATATGTATGTGTGTGTATGCATGTATATGAATGTATGTACATATATATGTAAGCCTAACAATGTGTAAGTGTGTACACATGTATGTGAACACATATATAGCATGTATAAATGTAAACGGTGGCGAAGGCGAGGCGGGGCATTTTTTCTCGGCACGGGCGCGGTGGCGAAGGCGAGGCGGGGCCTGCGCCGACGCGGCACTCAGCTACCGAAAACATCCAAGCCGCCTTCAGCGAAAGATGGGCGGGCGTACAATCGTGGACACCTCTATTTGAACATTGATAACAATGAAACAACTATAAAAACCAGAAACCGCGCAAATGGACCCCTGGGAAGCTTTGGCAACTACAACACGAATGACAAAGCCTAGCTACTGACTGGCATTCACAACAAAAAAAAAACATCTCGAGCGTCAAACCAAGGGTTCCAAGAAGCATCCACGATTATGCACCTGAAGATGGGGCAGGAGGCGGACCGGGAGCACGCGATCTCAGACCGTACGCGCAGCGAATGTGCTGGTGCTCGACGAGGCGAGCTGCTGCACCTGCTCTGGCGTGCGCGGCACGGGGGCCCCGCAGGAATCGACCCACCACAGGGAACCCGCGTGCCGCGTCACGCATGTCCAATGCGCATCGCGGCGGTTCACCACGAGCCCGACGACGGCAGGCGAGCCGAGCAACGCCCCAACGGCATCTGGCGAGACGGGGGTCTCGATCATCTGGAAAGCAGGCGGCATGGTGCGGTCCAGCGCCATGGCCAGCACGCCGTGGGAGTACCACCCATCGCCTCGCTTGTGCCTCCGCACATCGTCGCCTGACTCCGCAATGACGAAGCCGCAGGCGTTGCTCATCATTTCCGCTGTGTACATGGGCGACCCGAACAGATTGTTCAGCGCGTGCTGGCCGCGCGCGCTCCTCAGGGGCTCCTGCTTCTCGAAGTACCTGTCGCCCCAGAGGGTCTCGCCGTCGCCCGCTGGCGCCTCGCCGATTGGCAAAGACCCTGAAGCGAAAAGGCCACCGTCCGCGTCGCCGCCGACCTCCAGCAGCTCGTCGGGGTCGGCTCCGATCACCCCGTCGTCGTCGTCGCCCGCTGGCGCAACACCGCGCGGCAGGGGCCCGGAACCGAAAAGGTAGGCGCCACCGTCCGCGCCCGGGTCGGCGTTGGCCTCCAGCACCTCGTCGTCGCCCCGGTGGTCCCAGTAGTTGCTCTCGCCGAGACGCCACTTGCGCAGCGCCTCCACGCGCCGCGGCCATCGATCCTCGTTGCGGCGCAGGCGTTGCCATAACCTCGCAAGGACGTAATATTTCATCCCCCGCCTGCCAGCGGGGGTCCTGCAGGCGAGGCCCTCGGGCATCCCATCTTTCAGCTCCCTCCGCTCGCGGTCTATCACGAACGTCCCAGCAGTGCCGTCCTCGAGCTGGCGAGCAGTCTCAGCAGCCCCAACGTTGGCAAGCACCTTGCTGGGGAGGAGGAGGGCGACGACGACGAAGACGAGGGCGAGGGCGAGGGGGAAGGGGAAGAGGGGGTGGGCGAGGAGGAGGAGGAGGAGGAGGAGGAGCAGGAGGAGGGGGAGTTGGAGGAGGAGGAGGAGGAGGAGGAGGAGGAGGAGGAGTTGGAGATGAGGAGGGCGAGGAGGGGCGCGAGGATGAGGAAGAGGAGGGATGGAGGAGGGGGGGGAGGAGGAGGAGGAGGAGGAGGAGGAGGAGGAGAGGAGAAGAGGGAGGATGATGGAGGGAGGGAGGAGGCGGGGATAAGAGGAGGAGGACTGCATGGGATAACAGTTGGGAGGAGGAGGAGGGGCAGGAGGAGGAACAGGAGGAGAAGGAGGGGGAGGAGAAGAAGGAGTAGGAGAAGGAGGAGGGAGACCGTCGTAGTGCTCAATTCCGTCGTCCTGGAATCCGAGGTACTGCTCGAACCTGGAGTGGTGGTCACCGTGGCACTGTTCGAACCTGTAGTGGTGGACGCCGTGGTAGTGCTCAACTCCGTAGTCCTGGACACCGTGGTACTGCTCAACTCCGTAGCGGTGGGCGCCGTGGCACTGCTCAACTCCGCGAGGCTGGATACCGAAGGAGGAGGAGGAGGAGGAGGAGGAGGAGAAGGAGGAAGAGGAGGAGGAGGAGGAGGAGGAGGAGGAAGAGGAGGAGGAGATGAGGAGGGTGAGGAGGAACGCGAGGGGCGTGAGAGTGAGGAGGGGACCAGCCGCTGCCGCCGGCTCCCGCCGCCAAGCAGCAGACCAGGGCGGCGGCGGCGGCGGGCGCGGCGCCGCGGCGGGCGGCCGCGCGCCGCGGACGCGGCGAGCACCCCGCGGCCCGCCCGCGGCCCTCCGCCATGGCGGGCGGCCTCCGCCCTGGCCCCCGCCCGCGCGCTCAGCGTGCGCGCGGCCCGCCTTGAGCCAAAATGGTTACGGTTTTCGGTTTGTTGGTCGCGCGCCCCGTGCGCCGACGCCCGTCCCGGCCCCGGTGGCCTGGTCGGGGGCCACGACCCAGTGAAGGCGCCCGTCCCGGCCCCGGGGGGGGGGCTAAGCTCCGCCAGCTCCAAGCTTTCAGTTTACCAAGAATGATAAAATATCATTTTCCAAGAAGAACAAGATATCAACAACAAGCTGGGGCCGGGACGGTGGTCGCAACGAACAACAACAACAACAACAACAACAACAATCACTTTACCCGAACGCTCAGTGTTCTCACCAGTGCCAGGGTTTTCATGCGACGCCAGCCAATACCCCCACTTTGTGGGGGGGCAGTGCAAGCTCTACCAAATATCCACACGACTCTTCGCCACCACCCACACCCAGCTTCCCGCCCTATGACGTTCGGACACTTCACTTCGTGGCCTGCGGACGACCGTGGCTACTACACTGGCGTGGAGTACACACCCACAGAAGTTGTTAGGACAGCGCGCGCGGGTAGAAATTTTGAAAAGTCGTGCAGGTGTTTTTCGAGGACCTACGGTGCGATTCGTGTGATTTTATGATGCGCGGTGCTAAAATTCTTAAGAAGCCCAATGGTTTTTGGAGATTTCGGCGTGCGCGCGCGAAGAAAAAACGAATGTGTCCCGCATGGTATTATTTGACAGGGATGATGGCCCTGGCAGGTGCGCAACCGTTGTCGCAGAAGTTCGAAAAAGTTGCTCGCAAAAGCCCGTTTGACAGAAATGTTTAAAAAGTGTTGGGTTTCCTACGAATCCGCAAGAGCGCGCGGGATGAGATTTTGACATTTTTTTGTTGAAAAACCATTGGTTTTTTGATGTTTTTATGTTAAAATCGCTCCGAACACTAAGCTTTTGGAAGGATTTCGTCTTGCGCGCGCGAATGTCCACTTTACCTTATTTTTTGCAAGGGATTCTTGAAATTTGATTATATTAGAACAAGAAATGTCATTTTATAGTGTTTTTTGCAAGGGAAAACGGATTACAACAAAACAACCGGATCTTGATCACATCGTTTACCTGAGGCTTCCTCACGAAAATGATGAAAATGTAGCTGCGGCCTAGGCGGCGCAGGGGGGCCGTGCACCAGGGGCCCCAACAATAATTATTCTTTAGAATTAATAATGTTCAACAACAACAACAACATTTTACCCGAACGCGTGGTGTTCTCCCCAGTGCCAGGGTTTTCATACGACACCAGGCAATACCCCCACTTCGTGGGGGGGCATTACAAGCTCTACCAAATATCCAAACGACTCTTCGCGACCACCCAAACCCAGCTTCCCGCCCTATGACGTTGGGACACTTCACTTCGTGGCGTGCGGACGACCGTGGCTACTACACTGGCGTGGGGTACACACCCACAGAACTTGGTCACTTATTCGGGGCGCGCATGTGCCCAGCATGGTGCAATTGTGCCATACAATACATAATACAGAGAGACGAATGTGTCCCGCATAGTATTATTTGACAGGGATGATGGCCCTGGCAGGTGCGCAACCGTTGTCGCAGAAGTTCGAAAAAGTTGCTCGCAAAAGCCCGTTTGACAGAAATGTTTAAAAAGTGTTGGTTTTCCTACGAATCCGCAAGAGCGCGCGGGATGAGATTTTGACATTTTTTGTTGAAAAACCATTGGTTTTTTTTTATGTTTTTCCCCACATCCTGAGTGGGGTTCTTGTTTTCCCAGAACACCCTCTCCTTCTCCTCCTCCTCCCGCGTCCTTCTCCTAAACCATACCATACCAAGCCATACCATACCAATACCTTACCATACCAATACCATACCAAGCCATACCAAGCCATACCATATCAATACCATACCATACCATACCAATACCATACCATACCATACCATACCAAACCAATAACATCCCAAGCCATACCAAATACCATACCATACCATACCATACCATACCACCCCTCCCACCCCTCCAGGGAGGCCCCGCCTGAGCGAGGAGGGTATTCGCATCACCTGTTATTTCTCAGGTTTCGTGCCCCTCCCACCCCTCCAGGGAGGCCCCGCCTGAGCGAGGAGGGTATTCGCATCACCTGTTATTTCTCAGGTTTCGTGCCCCTCCCACCCCTCCAGGGAGGCCCCGCCTGAGCGAGGAGGGTATTCGCATCACCTGTTATTTATCAGGTTTCGTGCCCCTCCCACCCCTCCAGGGAGGCCCCGCCTGAGCGAGGACGCTATTCGAACACAGTGTTATTTATCAGGTTTCGTGCCCCTCCCACCCCTCCAGGGAGGCCCCGCCTGAGCGAGGAGGGTATTCGCATCACCTGTTATTTATCAGGTTTCGTGCCCCTCCCACCCCTCCAGGGAGGCCCCGCCTGAGCGAGGAGGGTATTCGCATCACCTGTTATTTCTCAGGTTTCGTGCCCCTCCCACCCCTCCAGGGAGGCCCCGCCTGAGCGAGGAGGGTATTCGCATCACCTGTTATTTCTCAGGTTTCGTGCCCCTCCCACCCCTCCAGGGAGGCCCCGCCTGAGCGAGGAGGGTATTCGCATCACCTGTTATTTATCAGGTTTCGTGCCCCTCCCACCCCTCCAGGGAGGCCCCGCCTGAGCGAGGAGGGTATTCGAATCACCTGTATTTATCAGGTTTCGTGCCCCTCCCACCCCTCCAGGGAGGCCCCGCCTGAGCGAGGAGGGTATTCGCATCACCTGTTATTTATCAGGTTTCGTGCCCCTCCCACCATGTGATAGAAAAGGATGGAGAGGGCGAGGGCAGGTCGGCAATTTCTCTACAAAATGTTGCTTGATCCCGCTAGCCCAAAAACATCATTATGTGGGGAACTCCGTTAGCATAATTATGTTGAAATCGTTCCGAACACTAAGCTTTTGGAAGGATTTCGTCTTGCGCGCGCGAATGTCCACTTTACCTTATTTGTTGCAAGGGATTCTTGAAATTTGATTACATTTGAACAAGAAATTTCATTTTATAGTGTTTTTTTGCAAGGGAAAGCGGATTACAACAAAACAACCGGATCTTGATCAACTCGAATTACCTGAGGCTTCCTCACGAAAATTATGCTAACGGAGTTCCCCACATAATGATGTTTTTGGGCTAGCGGGATCAAGCAACATTTTGTAGAGAAATTGCCGACCTGCCCTCGCCCTCTCCATCCTTTTCTATCACATGGTTTGCGAATACCCTCCTCGCTCATGCGGGGCTTCCCTGGAGGGGTGGGAGGGGCACGAAACCTGAGAAATAACAGGTGATGCGAATACCCTCCTCGCTCAGGCGGGGCCTCCCTGGACACGAAACCTGATAAATAACAGGTGATGCGAATACCCTCCTCGCTCAGGCGGGGCCTCCCTGGAGGGGTGGGAGGGGCACGAAACCTGATAAATAACAGGTGATTCGAATACCCTCCTCGCTCAGGCGGGGCCTCCCTGGAGGGGTGGGAGGGGCACGAAACCTGATAAATAACAGGTGATGCGAATACCCTCCTCGCTCAGGCGGGGCCTCCCTGGAGGGGTGGGAGGGGCACGAAACCTGATAAATAACACAGTCCTCGCCCTCCTCGCTCAGGCGGGGCCTCCCTGGAGGGGTGGGAGGGGCACGAAACCTGATAAATAACAGGTGATGCGAATACCCTCCTCGCTCAGGCGGGGCCTCCCTGGAGGGGTGGGAGGGGCACGAAACCTGATAAATAACACTGTGTTCGAATAGCGTCCTCGCTCAGGCGGGGCCTCCCTGGAGGGGTGGAGGGGCACGAAACCTGATAAATAACAGGTGATGCGAATACCCTCCTCGCTCAGGCGGGGCCTCCCTGGAGGGGTGGGAGGGGCACGAAACCTGAGAAATAACAGGTGATGCGAATACCCTCCTCGCTCAGGCGGGGACTGTTCTGTTCTGTTCGTGGTTTGGTATGGTATTGGTATGGTATGGTATTGGTATGGTATGGCTTGGTATGGCTTGGGATGTTATTGGTTTGGTATGGTATGGTATGGTATGGTATTGGTATGGTATGGTATGGTATTGATATGGTATGGCTTGGTATGGCTTGGTATGGTATTGGTATGGTAAGGTATTGGTATGGTATGGCTTGGTATGGTATGGTTTAGGAGAAGGACGCGGGAGGAGGAGGAGAAGGAGAGGGTGTTCTGGGAAAACAAGAACCCCACTCAGGATGTGGGGAATGATGAAAACGTGGCTGCGGCCTAGGCGCGGCGGGGGGGGCGCGCACCAGGGGGCCCAACAATAATTATTTTTTAGAATTAATAATGTTCAACAACAACAACAACAACAACAACAACAACAACAACAACAACAACAACGAGAATCCGCATCGCGGAATTCCACTTCAGCCACGCGCCCAGGGACAATGAATGACCGTTCGGTTCAGCCCCCTCACTCTGATAAAAAATAGCCTGGCGAAGGATCTAACCGGATGTAGTTGTGAGTGCCGCAATTCTGGGTATCGTAGTCGGTGGAGCTCCCTATGGGGCCACGAAGCGTTGCACTGGGTGGGGGGGACGCATGCGAAGTTTGCCACTGGGGCATTCGGTGGAGCTCCCTATGGGCCAAGAAACGCTGCACTGGGTGGGGGAGACGCATGCTGACTTTGCCACTGGGGCCTTCGGTGGAGCTCACTATGGGCTACGAAACGCTGTGCTGGGTTGGGGAGACGCATGCTGACTTTGCCACTGGGGCGTTCGGCGGAGCTCCCTATGGGCCACGAAACGCTGCACTGGGTGGGGGAGACGCATGCGGACTTTGCCACTGGGGCCTTAGCTCCCTATGGGCCACGAAACGTTGTGATGGGTCGGGGAGACGCATGCGGACCTTGCCACTGGGGCCTTCGGTGGAGCTCCCTATGGGCCGCGAAACGCTGCACTGGGTGGGGGCAACGCATGTGGAGTTCGCCACTGGGGCCTTCAGTGGAGCTCTCTATGGGGCCACGAATCGGTGGGGCTGCGGGAGGTGCCACTGGGAGGTGGGGCTGGGACCTTCGGAGCGGCTCCCTATGGGCGGGAGGTACCACTGGGACCTTCGGTGCTGGGACCTTCGTGACGAATGCGGGAGGTGCCACTGGGACCTTCGGTGGGGCTCCCTATGGGCCACGAAGCGCTGTATTGGGTGGTGCGTGACGCACGCGGGCGGTCCCACTGGGACCTTCGGTGGAGCTCCCTGTGAAGTCACGAAACGCTGTATTGGGTGGTGCGTGACGCATGCGGGCGGTGGCGCTGGGGCCGTCGGTGGGGCTCCCTGTGTGGCCACGAAACGCTGTACTGGGTGGGGGCGGCGCATGCGGGCGGTGCCATTGAGGCCGTCGGTGGAGCTCCCTATGGGGCCACGAAGCGCTGTACTGGGCGTGCGGGACGCATGCGGGCGGTCCCACTGGGACCTTCGGTGGGGCTCCCTATGGGGCCACGAAGCGCTGTACCGGGTATGCGGGACGCATGCGGGCGGTCCCACTGTCACCTTCGGTGGAGCTCCCTATGGGGCCACGAAACGCTGTATTGGGTGGGGGCGGCGCATGCGGGCGGTGGCACTGGGGCCGTCGGTGGGGCTCCCCATGGGTCCACGAAGCACTGTACTGGGTGGCGCGTGACGCACGCGGGCGGTCCCAATGGGACCTTCGGTGGAGCGCCACGAAACGCTGTACTGGGTGGTGCGTGACGCATGCGGGCGGTGCCATTGGGGCCGTCGCTGGAGCTCCTTATGGGGCCACGGAGCGCTGTACAGGGTGGTGCATGACGCATGCGGGCGGTCCCAATGGGGCCGTCGGTGGGGCTCCCTCTGGGGCCACGAAACGCTGTGCTGGGTCTTGCGTGACGAATTCGAGAGGTGCCACTGGGACCTTCGGTGGGGCTCCCTATGGGCCACGAAACGCTGTATTGGGTGGTGCTTGACGCACGCGGGCGGTCCCACTGGGACCTTCGGTGGAGCTCCTTCTGGGGCCACGGAACGCTGTACTGGGTGGTGCATGACGCATGCGGGAGGTCCCAATGGGGCCGTCGGTGGGGCTCCCTGTGGCCACGAAGCGCTGTACTGGGTGAGGGCGGCGCATGCGGGCGGTGCCATTGGGGCCGTCGGTGGAGCTCCCTATGGGGCCACGAAGCGCTGTACTGGGTGGTGCGTGACGCACGCGGGCGGTCCCAATGGGACCTTCGGTGGAGCTCCCTATGGGGCCACGAAACGCTGTACTGGGTGGTGCGTGACGCATGCGGGCGGTGCCACTGAGGCTTTCGGTGGGGCTCCCCATGGGGCCACGAAGCACTGTTCTGGGTGGTGCGTGACGCATGCGGGCGGTAAAAAATGGCAAGAGCTTCACGGATTGAGGGCGGTTCCTTTTTCAAAATGTGGCTCTCGCCTCAACGCCGCGCACGTTCGTTCAAAATTGCAAAGTTCCACAGGTTCCCATGATCAGCGTACCAAGAATAATCAGAAATAGTGTTCGGGAAAGGCTCAGGATTATGAGGGTGTAACAGTGAGGTTGATCCGCTGTGTTGAAGTTCCAGGAATGGCGTTGTGGCACGATTCCGGATCGTCAAGACGCAACAGTCAGGTTGGTCCGTGGCGTTGGAATCCCGAGAACAATGTTTTGGCATGCTTCAGGGTCTTCAAAAGGCTGTTTTCCAACGATGCAGGTCCATCAGTGGAAATGAACCGTTGTAGTGGCCTATGAAGAGGGAGCTTGGAGGGAGGGTTTATTCCAACATCGTTGACGACTCTTGGATTTACACTGGTCTTCCTCCTCATCATCTTGGCGACGCGCACAAGAGAGTAGGAGGAGGGGGAAGGCTTCCTAGAAGCAGGCTGCTTCGTAGAAGGCACTTGTCCTACATCTACAGACAGGGCCAGCGCCAAGGAGCAGGGGTGCTTCTAAGAAGCCTTCCCCCCTTCCCCCAGGCGGGGAGTGGGTGAAAACAAGCGGGGGGCCAACCCAATGTGAGGGGCAAGGATAGGGGGGGGCCGGCATAGTGGGGAACATCGACCTGGAATGGGCGATACCTGGCCGATAGATCGGCGATAGGTCCTGATAGCGAAGCCGCACCTTCCTGGGCGGGTTGGGCCCATCAGACCCCTGATCGGCGATCAATGGGCGATTCGGGATCGATGCATCTCTCCCCCGTCGTGATTTTTCACAGCACCAGGGTATGGGATCGATGCCTAGACCCCCCCCCGATCGCTGCCCTCGAACATGCCTATCGCTGATATCGAACATGGGGCCGGAGCAGGCAGGTTCGGGAGAGTCGTGCCGCATCGCTGGTGACCACTGGCGATGCGGCGCCATCCCGAGCCTGCCAGGCTCCATCCTGACGTCGCCGAGGCACCGCCGCATCGCCAATGCATCGGCCCATGCGCTCAGGTCTAACCTCGGGAGTCGCTCGCCGGTGGATCAACTCCGCCCCTCCGCCTCCGTTAAGTCGTACTGCGGTCGTAGTCGTAATCGAAGCTTTAGCCGTCGTCGTCGTTGTTGCGCGCGGCTGTAGCGGAGAAACTATTATCATTCTTTCTTTCATAAGTTGGGCCCAAGTCCGTCAATAAGGGCATCGAAAGGGTAATTAGTTTCCACGATCCGGGGGCTCTAACACTTATCTCGGTTATCTTGGCCCTTTTCGGGAGGCATCGTTGGAAACGGCCGAGATAGACGAGGACACGCATCGCCAGGATAGGAGGAGAAGGAAGAGAAGGAGGAAGCGGAGCGATCAACGAGCCTGCCGTACGACTAGCTATCAACGAGCCATCAACGTCACCAGCAACGAGCCTACCGCATCACCGAGCCGACGCCATCAACTACCCATCAACGGCGAATTGCGGGGCGCGTTGAACGGCTGCTGTCGGGTTCTGAATCCAGACTCGCGATAGCGTCGGCCAGAGTGGACTGGCTCGGGGCGAATTCTAATGGTCTTTTGGGCCATCTTGGGATTGTATCTGGGATCTTCGGAAGGGGGCCTCTTGGACCTTCGGAAGCCTTTCGGGGCTCTCTTGGACCGTCTTGGAACTGTCTTGGGCTTTCCTGGGGCATATTTGTTCCTCCGTTCTTGCTTGTTTCAGGCGGCGTCAGCTGAAGCAAAAGATGGCTCAACATCAGACAACCCAATCTTCGCTGCGTCGCGTTCCAAATTCCGGAAGCTGTGCATCCCTGACTTATGCAGAGGATTGCAGAATTGTGGTGCCAGTGAGCGTTGCTGGCGCACCGCGGTGGGGTGCATGCTGGCCAGTAAAGATACTACTCATTACGTCGTCTAAAGTCCATCGTCTATCCGCGGTGCGAGGGGTGGGAGCGGGGCTGATGGAGGCAGAAGCGATGGGCTCGGCCATGAACTGTAACGAGGCCAACCCAGATCAAGAATTTGAAACGGCAGTTGCGGGCCGAAGCCCTGGCTTAGACGGCCTGGTGCAGGATCTGGGTGGAGAGGCGGGCCGTGGAAAGAGCACTGACTGGTCGGTGCTTGGACACAGACAAAGAAAACACCCGAGGCTGCTTTCGCGACCTGTCGCTCCCCGGCTGTCCTCGGAGCCGTGCCGCGCCTATCCCCACCTCATGTTCCACCGCCTGGTCATGCCGGCCTTCTCCGTGGTCACGGCGATGCTCTGGGCCTGCCGCTCGATGGTCACCGCAGCGCCCTCGGCCAAACCCCTCTGCACCGTGTTGCGCGCCTCTGGCGAAGGCACGCCCTCCAAAGCTGCCAGCACCTCCGGCGTCCATCCGGAAGCCTTCACTGTCCCGTGCAAGATCCTCCCGGCCTGTGCGCCACCTGCGCCCAAGAGCACCCTGCCGCCGCCGCCAGGGGAGGACGGCGCGGGTCTCTCGTTGCGGCGGAACGGCCTGCCGAGCCGCCCCAGCCAACCCAACCCTGAGCGCTCGGGCGAGGCCTTGCCGGGCGAGGCCTTGCCGGGCGAGGCGCCGCTCGGAGACACGGCCGGAGAGGCACCGCCAGCAGGCTTGGCGGCGGCCTTGGTGCCCGCTGGCATCACGTTTTGCTGGAAGCAACCGGGGCTAGTGACGTTGCCCGCCGGGAAGTAGTTGGCGACCACATACCGGCCGTCGGCGGACCTCGCCATGCCTACGTGGGTGGAGCCGGCCCAGACCACCTGCGTGAAGTGCCCCGTGCCTGGTGCGAACCCCGGGCGACCGAAGTTGTACTTTGCAACCTCGTCGTACCACATCTGCACCACGTCGGAGGCGTCCGCGCCCGGCATGCTGCCGAAGAAGGCATTCTGGCCGTGGCGGCCGCTGCGCCCCTGCTGGCTGCCGTGGAAGAGGGCGCCGCGGGACTGACAGGCGCTCGCCTGCACCTGGGCGGCCCGAAAGCATTCGTCGCTCCACTGCAGCGGCGGTGCGCCGTGCCTCGCGCGGAGGTCGTTGTGGGCCTTCAGGGTCTTCGCCACCCAGTCCTGTGTCGCCGCCATCCTGACGGCGGTCTCGTGCCCCGTGGCCGAGAGCAGCTGCGCGAGAGACGCTTCCCCCGAAGCGGGCCCTGAACTTGAAGGCTGCTTGAGCCAAGGTGGCTACGGACTGCCCTGGGACCTTCTCGAGCGGGATGGGGCCCCTCGGAGCCGAAGCCGTGCAGAGGGTCTCTGTCGGTGTGGCGCTCTTTGGCCGTTTGGGGTCTCTCTTCGGGGGCGGCAAAGAGAGGGGTGTCCAAGATGGGGGGGTGCAAATCATGGCCGGAGGCATGTGCGCGGCCCAGAAATAAGAAGAGGCGCCATGAAGAAATCTGGGGAAAATTCATGGCACACGCCATGATATCCACCCCCCCCTCGTCATCACCCCCCTCTGTTCCGCCCCCGATCTCTTGGAGGGCCTTGGCGCTAGCTAGGGGCCCTCGCGGGTGCCCGTTGCTGGACGCCGTTGGCCCTGCTTGGGGCGATGCTTTGGAGCGCTTGGGCTGTCTTGGACGATCTTCGAACCGAAAGGGCGAGAATGCCAAAGTGCGCATGGAAGCCTCACGACCTGAGCCTCTCAGGGGGCTGCTCGGGCAATGCTGGAGCCTTCTTGGACCTTCTTTCGGTTTGCTCGGGCGGTCTTTTGAACTCTTGTGGAGTCCAAAACCCGGATAGCGGAGCGCCAAAAAGGCCTTCCGACAGCCTTTGGAGAGAGCTCTGGAAACTCTTGGAAGGAGCTTCTGGAAAAGCTTCTGGGAGATAATATTGAAAAACAACTAGAAAAGACCTGCCGGAACACGCTGCCAGAACACGCCGGACCACGTGCCGAGGTATCTTGCCGGAATCCCGAACGAGCTCTGGGGCTGGCCTGCGATGCCGGCTTCTGATCTGAAGCCCTCTTAGCTCTCAGAGGGCTATCCGGGAATCTGTCCCCCATGAGTTGTCGAGTTGCCAACCGGCGCCCCCTGACCCCCGTGCCGCGTTCGATCGTGCTTCCCTTTGCTCGAAGTCATTCAGATTTCATCGAGTAGGTGGAGGGCGGGGGGAGACGGTGGAGCTTCTGGGGAAGGAGGGGGAGCGGAGGGGGAAGGAAGGATGAGAGGGGGGGAGGAGGAGGAGAGGGATGCTTATTCGAGGAGGAGGGGGAAAATGGGTTCTCGGGATGAGGAGGAGGAGGAGGAGGAGGAGGAGGAGGAGGAGGAGGAGGAGGAGGAGGAGGAGAGGAGGAGGAACTTGATGTTGATGGCTCAGGGGCGCCTGAACCCCGTTGGTGGGTCCAGTTTCCTGGAGCACCCCCCTGAAGGGCACGGTGGCCCGATGTAGGGCATGGCCTGGGGCCATCTGGGTCCATACCGCATGGATTGTGCCAACGAATCGTGATGGCCCAAGCAAGGCACTGCGGCTCCAGTGCGGAAATACATCTTGGTACCTGCCAAGGCCGCGTGAGCTCGTTGGCACCATCCATGCTACCACAACCCTTCGGCAGTGCGGGGGCGTACCCAACCACTGAGGGTCCGAAGATGCAAGGTGGAAGAGGATCTTGTCTGTGGGGGAAACTTGCGGACAGGTTGGTGTGGTGCGGCTGGACCGTGATGCAGAGATCACCTTAGTGGTGGGAGTGGGTTTGGGAGTGGGAGTGGGGGTGTGCACGATGTGTGGCGGCCTTTATGTCCACCTACCTGGTCGCACTCCCGCGTGCGAGATACGTGGGCGTGTGCGGCGGCATCCAGGTTTGACAAGGCGCTCGGTGGGGGAGGAGGGAAGGGGATGGGGCAATTAGGATGACGCCGAGAGGGAGGGACGGCCCAAGGGGTGATGTTGTCTTGCAGGGAAGTGGTGCCAAACAGTGCATCGTATCTTGGCGGTTACCAGGGGGGGCACGATGTGTCCGCCCATTGGTGCCGACAGAATGCATCAACGTAGGTGTGTCGTGAATGTCGCGGGAAACCCGTTTCAAATGCAACCTTATTTCGCCATTGCTTAGGAGAACGAGGCGCCGAAAAACAGCCACAAGTTGTTGCAGACATTTTGTGGGGCAGCAAATTTTGACCCCATCCCGCAACATTTTGTCTTACAGGGCAGCGGTGCCAAACAGCGCATTGTATCGTGCCAGCTGCCCGGGGGGGCACGATTTGTGCAGACACTGACCGTTCTACGAAGCACTGGCGGACTCTGCTTGGTTGCGCGAGCGCTAAGGGCACGGCATTCGACCGACAGTGCGACACCGACTCCAGCCGGCCACCGGCAGCACCAGGCTTGGCGCCCTGAGGAGGCAGAGTAGGAGGAGGCAGAGGAGAGGAGACCACCACCGCAGATGTGAGGTGAGGTATGCGGGTGGGGGTCCTTCGAGGGCTGCACGAGAGTCCCGAACCCATTTTCATTGAGCCTTCCCGATCAGAGCCCAGGGCAAAACGCCCCCCCAATCCTCGGCCACGTGGCCGGGACAGGGGCCAATCCTAAACGGCGCTTGTTTACACCGTTCGGAGTCCACCCAGACGGGTGTTCACCTCTACCATGGTGGACATGCAACGACCCTGGCAGCGGTACCAGTTGTCAAGGCGCACGCTTCGTTCGCCGATTCACGTCGCAAAGTTTTTGTCACGAACTTCGGCTCTCAATGCTCGTGACATTACACAGCTTGCTTCGGGGATGCTACGAAAGAACAAGTGCATGGCATGGGAGGGGGGCGGTGGAAGGTGCGAGGGCGGCGGACGCAAAGGGGGGGGGACGGCGTGGCTTGCGAAGTCCGCGGCGAATGGCGAGCGGATAGACGCATGCTAACCTGACGTATGAATCGGCAGATGGAAAGAAGGACTCTGCAGGTGCCAGAAAGATGGGAGTTGTAAGCACTTTTTACACGAGACCGTGGCTTGCGCTGACGGGTGCCATCAAACCCAGGCTGGGGCAACAAGAAAGATGTAAGAGATAACTCCGATTTTCAGGGGACGCCGTTTCAAACACTTTGTCCCGCGACGCTTCCCGCCACCTTCTTGAGCCAAAACGGCTTGAGCGAGGGACACAGGCGGTAAGGACCGACATGCACTCAGGACTGCTGGCCTTGCCGCCAGACTGTGTCCTGCAGGCACATGCCTTTTTCGACTACAGGACCGCTGGCCTTGCCGCCAGACTGTGTCCTGGAGATATCTACCTCTTGCGCAGGCTTGTGGGGTATAGCGAAGGCGTGCCATGGTGACGCAGGCACTACAGACCGACATGCATTCAGGACAGCTGGCCTTGCCGCCAGACTGTGTTTCGGAGGCGGATGCCTCAGACGACTACAGGACCGCTGGCATTGCCACCAGACTGTGTCCTGGAAGTATCTACCTCTTTCGCAGGCGTGTGAAATACAGCGAGGCCGCGCCACGGTGGCGCAGGCGCTACGGGGAGACAAGCACTCAGGACCGCTGGCCTTGCCGCCAGACTGTGTCCTGGAGGCGGATGCCTCGATCGACTACAGGACCGCTGGCCTTGCCGCCAGACTGTGTCCTGGAGGTATCTACCTCTGTCGCAGGCGTGTGGGATGCAGCGAAGCCGTGCCATGTGAGTCATGTGAGGCAGGACATCTTGTAGACGCGATGCATGGATTTATGTTGCCGGTCTCTCGTTGGCGACCGCCGCTGTCCATGCGTAGCATACTCGCATGGATGCTCGACTCCGGATGGATTTGTCCCTCCTTCCAGCGCCTGGATTCCATGTGAGTTTACATTGCTTTGCAGAAGAAAAAATCCATACAGAATCCACACAGGAATCCATACCAATGTTTGTTGTTTTGTTCTATTGCTCGCGCCGCGGAATCCATGCGCAAATCCACGCCCCGGATGTGGAAATCCATACAGGATCCACTAAGAATCCATACTGCAGAATGCCCTGCCTGAGCCATGGTGACGCAGGCGCTACGGGGCGACAAACACTCAGGACCGCTGGCCTTGCCGCCTGACTGTGTCCTTGAGGTATCTACCTCTTCTGCAAGAGTGTGGGGTACATTGAGGCCGTGCCATGGTGAACCAGCTACTGGATATGCAGGATACCATGGGAATACTGGGGCATGGCCACGAGGGGGTCAAGGTCATGAAGGCGCGCGGAGCGCACGGGCTCATAACTGGCTGGCCTTGCCACCAGACAGTGTCCTGGAGGCGCCTGCTTCTTTTGTAGGCGTGTGGGGATACAGGCGGTGCGGAACGACATACTCTCAGGACCGCTGGCATTGCCGCCAGACTGTGTCCTGGAGGCAAATGCCTTTTGCGCCCGCATGTGAAGTAACACGAGGCGCTGCGGAACGACATGCGCACGGGACCGCTGGCATTGCCGCCAGACTGTGTCCTACGGTGACGCAGGCGCTACGGGACGACAAGCACTCAGGACCGCTGGCCTTTTCGCCAGACTGTGCCCTGGAGGCGAATTCCTCGATCGACTTTGCCGGTGTCGCCCAGGCTCCCTGACTCTTGGGGCGGTTGTGCAGATGCTCGTCGGGTGTGCGCGGATCGCACACCCTTACCGGCGCCCCATGCGTCCTGCACAACCTCCGCCCCAAGGGTTGCGGTAGCCATCGGCATGAGGAGGAGGAGGAGGAGGAGGAGGAGGAGGAGGAGGGTGAGAAGGGAGAAGGGCGGGGGGAGAAAGGATCATCAGGAGGAGTGAGGAGGAGCGGTAGAGGAGGAGGAGGAGGTGGAGCGTAGCCGAATAGAGGAGGAGGAGGAGGAGGAGGAGGAGGAGGAGGAGGAGGAGGAGGAGAATGAGGAGGAGGGATAAGAAGGAGAAGGGAAAGAGAGGTACGAGGAGAGGAGGAAACAACGAGGAAGAGAACAACGAGGATGCACAGACAATTGAAGGAGAAAGATGGGGAGCGAAAGGAGGAGGAGGACAAGGAAACACTTAAGGAATACGGCAAGAGCAGGGAGGTGGAACGGAGGAAGATCGGAGCAGCAGGCGGCGGAGGAGGAGGCGGAGGAAGGGGGTTGAAGTTCAAGTAGAAGGTGAAGGAGGGGTGGCGGGGGTTGAAGTAGAAGGTGAGGGGGGTTGAAGTAGAAGGAAGAGGTGAAGAATTGCATTAAGTGAAAACGATACCAATAGAAAGACGGAGTAGCAGGGGTGAAGAAGGAAGCTGGATAGGTGGATGATGGCGAGGATGAATATGACCAACCAGGACGTAGGACGTCGGCATGGCATGGCGCGGTATGATGATGATGATGAGGGTGAGACAGCCGAAGAAACGAGGAAAGGAACGAGCGAGGAGTTTCTGGGAGGAGTGAGAGACGGAGCCGACTGGAATGGCTGGGTTGCAGCGAGAATGACCATGCGCACCCACTTCTGCCCCCCCTCGCACCACGACCCTCCGTCCCCTGCCTTCTTCACCCATCCTCCTCCTTCCCTCCCGACCAATCCGTTCTGCGAAAAGGGCTGGTTACCAGTAGGCTGGGAACACACGCGCTGGACCCGTATGCGGCACGTGCGAAAATCCGTCGCCGGGCACACGTGACGAAGGCCACGCACCGATGTGCGCAGATGCAAACGGAAATCGCCCGGGCCGATACCGTTATTCGTAACCTGCTTCCTGCCAGTCAAGCAAGCACCGCGCATGGACGACCGTACCTCATTCAGCAGTCCCCGCGCCGCCTGCTGTGATTCCGACTTGGACGCTCGTCGCGACGGTGCCGCGAGAGTTTCACCCTGCTGACCTCGACGCCGCTCGCTGTGGCTCTCGGTCAAAGAAAATGTAATGGCCAGCAGGAAAAACATCATCGCAGATGTAAACAAGAGGATCAGCAGGGGATAAGAGCGACATACTATGGAGACTCGATGTTGCGCGTGGTTTCTGCCACGAGCTGCGCGCACAAACCCAATAACTCATGCGTGCAAGCTCCGCCGCGAACAATCGCACACTGACAAAACGATTATGGCGGCATTGCGCATCGGGCAATAATCACAGTGCAAGAGGAACGCGAGAAGTTCACCCTCCGAATCTCAATGCTGCCAACTGCTGATTGACCCTTCCGCACGCACCCGTGCGCAGATAGCTATCACGAGAACTTCGGCATCGTGTTTTGCTCTCTGCCCGTCTACCCCCAATGTCCTTTAAGTACCAATGCCGTTTTTGGGTGGGAGGGGGTAGAAGCAATTAGTAGATGAGAAAGAACATGCAAAAGGCCACGATGTACTACAGTCATCGTGCCACCGTAAACAACGCCAAACGAAGAACGAGTAGGTTTTTGTTCCAGCCCTTGCGAGCCTCGGCAACGACTACGCTCCTGACCCAAACCTAATGAGCGGCCCCGAAGCCATAGCCCCTCCTGAGCCCACATGGTCCTTACTTCAGCGTTTTGACTGTAAGCATACCTCCCGTCCCCTCCACAGCCATCCTTGTCCAGTCTTGCCGCAACCTACAAGAACCATGGCGGGCACCTGACATGACCTACAACAGCGACTACGACACAATGGCGATATGGGTCAAGCAGGCGAAATGATTCGACTATGCAGTTCAGCCACGTGCATTCACATGCTCAGGACAAACATGCGCTCATCAAGGGTGACTCGAATCAGAAGGTTCTGCCGGACGTATGTTGGAGTACCCTGCTCAATCTCAGCACGCGTGAACAAAGGATCCACTAGCTATGAACAAGACTAACTGCCGTGAGATGCCTCTGAACATGGCCGTCAAGCTTTGCATATCGTGGCACTTGGCGTCATCCTCTCTGGCCTCTGAAATTTGGCCGTTTCCTCTCAAGTCCCCTTACTTGTTCCTCATGTGCTCTCGCACTCGATCTACACGTCCGTGCGCCACCCGAATTTCTCTTGGGGCGCGTTAGGATTCGAATTTCGAGGCGGACCCGGTGACTTGGCGACGGGAACGCCACCTGGAGGCAAAGGCAGGGTTTCGTCACAATCGGAGCAAGCGAGTACAGACATGAAGGATGTGGCGCACGCGGGAGCTTAAAGTATTTAGGCCGTCGGCTACGGAAGCATGGCTACGTACACACTTGGAGAAAACGTTCCCATGAATGACGTGGAGAGCCCTCGTGTGGCCCGCACACTGGCCCGCTCGTGTCCCAGGCTGTCCGAGTGCGCAATGCGAAGCAACGGTAAGCCACGCGAATGGATGCCAAACAAATCAACGCACTCCCAAGCAACGCCGCGCTGGCATTGCAAATTTACCGGCACTGTGTTCGCCACGGATTTCTGGGGAATGTTGTTGCAAACCCGGGATTCGGGTCAGTTGGATGTTTTTCGCAGGAAGACGCTGTTTGGAAGACACACGACCATGCAAAAAAATGACGTTCAGGATCCTTTGCGTGGCTACCACACGGGTAGATCGTGGCCCAGGTTGCCCGGTCGCCCAATGCAAAGGCAACAGAAAGCAACGCCTTATCGTTCCACATCGTTCCTCTCATTCATCCTTGCTCTCGCCTGGTCTGCCGCAGGTCTTTTTGCGGAGGCTTCGCAATGGAGAACATCTTGGGGGCCCCACGAATGCCTCGCAAGGGCTTTGGGGACCTCTGGAGGCCTCCTGGGCGTATCTCTGGGCCGTCCTGGTGGTCCTTTTGATGCCCGTTTGGGCCATCGTGGGTCCCTCTTGGGCCGTGCTGGGGCCTTCTTGGGGAATTCGGACCCTCTACGGGCCTTCTTGGGGCCATCTTGGGCGCTCCTGGGGACCTCCCATGGCTCTCGTGGGTCTCTCTTGCTTGGGAGCCTTTGGGGGCCTCGTGAGCTTCGTTGGGGCTGTCTTGGGGTCGTCTTGAGACCCTTTCTGCGTTGTTTTGAAGCCTTCTTGGGGGCCTCTTGGGCCGTCTTGGGGCGGTCTCGGAGGCCTCTTGGGCCGTCGTGAGAGCTGCTACGACACAAGAAGCGAGTACGCATGCTGAAAATATGCGCTTCCCAAAGGAATGGGTAAATGTTTGCCTCTTGGGGGCCCTCCTGAAGACCTCTTGAGGCGTCTTCGGGGAATCCTGAGCCGTCTTGGGGGCCTCTTGGGTCGTCTTGAGGCCGTCTTGCGCTGTCTTGGGGCTCTCCTGCTCCTCTTCGACCTCTGCTCTGATCGCTTTGGGTCCGCCGGGCAAGGCCCGGCAAGGCGCCCTGGGCGACGCGGCAGGGCTGGAGGACCTCTTCCAAGGGCGCCCAGTGGACCCCAGTGCCCCGAATCCCGGGGGTCAGCTGGCTCCCGCAGAGCCAACAGCCCTGTGAGGGTCACCGCGCGCCCGGCAGACACAGCTGGCCCACAGAGCTGGCAGAGCCCTCCAGCCCGCTGTGAGGAAAGCCGTCGTCGTGAGGGTCGCCACTCTTCGAAGCCAAACCGCCAGGCCTACTCCAGAACAACATCACTCCATAACACGAGACCCCCTGCCGGCCAAAACGCACAGAACATCCTGGGCACCCTCCCTGCCAAAGCTGGCAGAGACCTTTGGCCCACTAGGAGGGGCGCTTCCTCGTGAGGGTCGTTCCTCTTCGAGGGCCAAAACGCCATCCGTCAGCTGGCCCACAGAGCCAGCAGAGCCCTCCAGTCAGAGGGGACGAGCGCCTTCCTCGTGATGGTCGCCTCTTTTCACAAACAAAAGCGCTGGGCCCACAGGTGGCCCACAGAACCAGCCGGGGCCTCCAGCCCACCGAGGGGCGCCTTCCTTGTGAGGGTCGACGCTCTCCGAAAGTCGCAGCGCCTGGCCCACAGCTGGCTCGCAGAACTGGCAGAGCTTTCCAGCCCGCTGGGAGGAGGGCCGTTCTTGTAAGGACGCCACTTTTCGAAGGCCAAGGCGCTCGGCACACAGCTGGCCCACAGAGCCAGCAGAAGCCTCTGGCCCACCAGGAGGGGCGCCATCCTTGTGAGGGTCGCCACTCGTCGAAGGCGTGGGAGGATCGCCGTCGTTGTGAGGGTCGCCAATCTTCGAAAACCAAGGCGCCTGGCCCATTGCTGGCCCACACAACCGGCAGAGGTTTCCAGCCCACCAGGGAGGGCGCTCTCCTTCTGAGGGCCGACACCCTTCGAAGGCCGAAGCGCCCGGCCCCGAGATGGCCTGCAGAGCCGACAGAGCTGGGAAGAACGCCTTCCCTGTGAGGGTCGGCACTTTTCAGAAGCCACGGCGCCCGGCCCACAGCTGGCCCACAGAGTTGGCGAAGGCCTCTGGCCCACCAGGAGGGGCGCCGTCCTTGTGAGGGTCGCCACTCTTCGAATTATACCAAAGCGCCCGGATCGATCGGCCCACAGCTTGCACACAGAGCCTGCTTAGGCATCCAGCCCACCAGTAGGGGCGCGATCCCAGTGAGAGTCGCCGCCCTTCGACGGCCAAGGCGCCTGGCCCACATAGCCGGCAGATCTCTCCAGCCCGCTGGGAGGAGCGCCATCCTCGTGAGGGTCGCCACTTTGCTGAAAGCCAATCGCCCGGCCCGTGCTGGCACACAAAACCGACAGAAGCCTCCGGCCCACCAGGAGGGGCGCCATCCCTGTGAGGGTCGCCACTCTGAATCCCCCGGCCCACAGCCGGCCCACAGAGCCGGCAGAGACTTCCAGCCTGCTGGAAGGTGTGCCATCGTCGTGAGGGTCGCCACTTTTCGAGGGCCAAAGCGCCCAGCCCACAGCTGGCCCACAGAGCCAGCAGGGGCCTCCACCCACCAGGAGGGCCGGTATCCCTGTGATGGTCGCCACTCTCACAGCTGGCCCACAGAGCTGGCAGAGATCTCCGACAATGCAATTCTTAATGCCAGGTGAAGCCCCCTTAAGCTACGAAGGGACAACAACAGCCACAACAGCATGAAAACCACATGAACAGCAACGACGACACGAGCAGCAGTCACATCATGACCATAACAACAGAACGAACACATGAACAGCAACGACGACATGAGCACCAGCCGCATCATGAGCAGCAATGACGACTTCAGCAGCAGCCACATCAGCGGCAACCTCATCAGCAAAACAATAAAGAGCAGCAACCGCATCAACAAAGCCGGCAGATGTCTCCTATCACCAATTCTGTTTGCCAGGGGAACTACAGGGTCCCGAAGGAAACGGGTCCTGGATTCCAGGGTCATCTCCCCGGGGCCATCCCTTCATCCTGTCCATGAGGAGGAGGAGGAGGAGGAGGAGGAGGAGGAGGAGGAAAAGGAGGAGGAGGAGGAGGAGGAGGAGGGGGAGGAGGAGGAGGAGGAGGAGGAGGAGGAGGAGGAGGAGGAGCAGGAGGAGGAGGGGCCCGTCTCTCTCTCTCTCTCTCTCTCTGGGCCCGCTGGCTTCGTGGCGAGCGCGCGCGGGGGGTCGGAGGCCGGCGACCTCGGCGCCCGCGGCGGCGCCGCCGCACGGCGCGGGGAGCCCGGGAGGGCCGTGGGGCCCGCCGCTCCTGGCGAGGGGTGGAAACAGCAGGCGTGCAGGCGGGATGGCCGCGGACGAGGCGCTGCTGCTGCTGCTGCTGCTGCTCCTCCTGCTGCTTCCTCCTCCTCCTCCTCCTCCTCCTCTTCCTCCTCCTCTTCCTTCGAGCCCCCTCGTCCTCCTCCTGCTGCTGCTCCTCCTGCTGCTTCCTCCTCCTGCTGCTTCCTCCTCCTCTCCCTCCTCCTCTCCCTCCTCCTCTTCCTTCGAGCCCACCTCCGCTGGGCGGCCGCGTCCGGTCTGGCAGTCCAAGGAGGATGTCTTCGACATTTTTGTTGGCCTGAGCGGGCCTCTCCAAAGCCTGTGGCGGCCTCGAGCCACGGGACCTCGGGGGGGCAGGATCTTTAGGGCGGGAACAACACTGGGAGGCCCGAGTCCGAAGTCGCCGAGGCTGGAAAGTAGAACTGCAATCGCGATGCCTCCGAAGTCGCCGAGGCTCGAAAGTAGAACTGCAATCGCGATGCCTGACGCGGTTCTGCGGCGCATTAATGGCCCAAGATGTCGAGACGTGCCGGGAAGGCCAACGGCAAGCTGTCGCAATAACTGGACGCATCACGCGGCGATTGCCTTATTCAATCCTCCACGCCTGAGATCTGACGTCATCGTGAGACCCAGACATCTGGACGCTCCAAAAAAAATTGAGCATCCAGAGAACTCAAATTTTTGTTACATTTTTTTTTTAATTGGAGCAAAAACAAATTACCCTGGCGACGTACCCAACCCCTGCGCAAAAGCGGGGCGCAAATAGTTTAGGATACTTTATAAGGGGGCGATGACGGAGCGAGGGTTACATATGTCTGCAGACGGAATTCGGGAGACTCGCAGGACACTGGCTACAGGAAAAGGGCTTAATAAAGCTGATGATTTACAATTCCTGAGCACTCCTAGCCACTTCGAAAACGGGGATCACAGCAGGCCTCGAAAGTGGCGACAGGTTCACAGATCGCAGCCCCGCAGGGACGGCGAGGTCTCATTTGAATCTGCCCGTGGCCCTCACTGTGCTGGGCCCCCCAGCAGGCCTCGAAAATGGCGGCAGTTTCGCAGATCGCAGCCCCCCAGGGATGGCGAGGTCTAATTTGAATCCGCGCGTGGCCCTCACTGTGCTGGGCCCCCCAGCAGGCCTCGAAAATGGCGACAGTTTCGCAGATCGCAGCCCCCCAGGGATGGCGAGGTCTAATTTGAATCCGCGCGTGGCCCTCACTGTGCTGGGCCCCCCAGCAGGCCTCGAAAGTGGCGACAGTTTCACAGATCGCAGCCCCCCAGGGAGGGCGAGGTCTAATTTGGATCTGCCGCGATTACCCTCTATGCTGGACCCCCCAGCAGGCCTCGAAAGTGGCGACAGTTTCACAGATCGCAGCCCCCCCCCCAGGGATGGCGAGGTCTAATTTGAATCTGCCGCGATTACCCTCTATGCTGAGCCCCCCAGCAGGCCTCGAAAGTGGCGACAGTTTCACAGATCGCAGCCCCCCAGGAATGGCGAGGTCTAATTTGGATCTGCCGCGATTACCCTCTATGCTGGACCCCCCAGCAGGCCTCGAAACTGGCGACAGTTTCACAGCCCCCCGCAGGCAAGACAGAAAGAGGCAGGAACGAGGCGGGAGGCGGGAGGAGGAAGGACGCGACCACACTGCTCTATTCAAAACGAATACCCAACCAAGGAGGGTTGGGAATAATTGGAGCGCTCCAATTATTAGTGCATGATGACGAGTTAAATATATATATATATATATATATATATAATATATATATATATATATATATATGTGTACAGGTAGGTAAGTGTATATGTTATTTGCAAATGTATGTATGTATATATATGTATAGGCCACACACTGGTCTTTGCGATGCGCCCTATACCTACCACATATTATGTGCACGCGTTTCCGTTTAGTCGCGTCGGCTCGAGCAAAGGCTGGGAATTCCGCCATCCTTCCGATGCGGCGCGGGGAAGGGCGAACTATACACCAACACAGCACGACAATAATATCATCATGTCTTTCGCTGGATCCGCTCCGCGGCGGACTGGCGCGTGGTTTCGAGCGAGGGTGGACGGGGTGAGTGCAAGGCTCCTTCCATTATCCTCCTCCTCCATTGTAAAACACACACGCACGCATCGCACACACGCACACACACACACTCTAATACTCGAAACCCTCCGTCCCCCACTCCTCCGAGGAAAGGAAGCGAGGAGGGAACGCGGACACTCACTGCGATCATCGTCTCCCCCATACCCTGGGAACGCAGCAGGGACGTCGCCCCGCGGGGGGGGGCTCTGAGGGCCCCAGGGCCTTAGGAAGGCAATTGGCGAAAATTTCAGACGTCAAATTTTCATTGAAAAGTTTCCATCTAAATTTTTGAGCATGTGCGTTTGTGAACACATTTTGGCTCAAGCGATTGCATTTGCCCAGCTACCCCCCTTGCTAGGTATAGATGAGCGCCGACGTTGCTGATGGCCCCTCCCTTGTGGCGGCGGCTGTGCAGGCGGCGATCCGGGAGGGCGCCCCGAGGCGCACTGTTGCTGCTGTGGCTGCGGCGGTTGCCGGCGCTGTGATGTCTGCGACTGCTCGGCCCTCCGCGCCAACGACTATGCACAAGGAGCGCGCTCAGGATGCACAGGGCAAAGCTGAAGACTCCGACGATCCTGTACAATTGTTGGAGAAACTTCGCGCTGTACGCCGTGCCCAACGACTCCGCAAGAAGGAGAAGCGCAGGACAGCCAGCAGGTGGCTCAAGATGGTCCAGCCTCTCCTGTTATTCCTGATGGCCTTCAGCCTCTCGTTGAAGCCATTCCACCTCCAGCAGGCGCAGCCGGCCCAAGCGCAGACCTCGGGGGAAGTCTTGCTGCAGAGCCCGCTCTGGCACTTGCTCTACGTTCAGGTGCTGATTCACCCTCGCAGTCTGAAGTAACCCTCAATTCCCGGCACCAGCTTCCCGAATCTATTGCTGGGAGTGCAAGTGGCGCCAGTTCTTGCCACGCACTGGGGCGAGAACCATCAGGGCCACCTGCACGTGCCAAAGATCCTGCACGATCTAGTGCACACCAACAGGGGGCTTCGTCAGGGAAACCTTCCTTTGGACGTGTTGAGGGCGATGCTGGACCCAAATCTGGCCGGCCTCAGCCTTACCCGGGACGGAAGAAGTAGCCTGCCCCTCTTCCGTTCATGCGGCAGTCCCGACATTGCCGTTTCCATATGTGCTCAGGTATTCCAGTTGGGTGGCTGCATACTTCGAGCAACTCTGCGACGTGCACTTCAAGTTCCTGAGGCAGAGCAACTTCTGAGGGGTGCCCTTTCTTACCTCTTCGGCTGCGTTCCAACGTGGGCCCATCTTAGGCCGCGATTGCTGCACCAGGCCTCTAAGCAGCCTGACTCGTTTGTTTTTCTTGTGGCTGGGCAGCCCCCAGTCTTTTCCATTTCGTGCGTTTGTGAACGCCGCCTCCCTCTTGCCCCCCCCCCCCCAAAAAAAAAAAAAAAAAACTCCTGGCGCGGGGGGGGGGGGCCCAGGGGCCCCAGGGAAGGCCGCGAGAGAGCAACACTATATCCGAGTTAACTCGATATGTAAAATTGCCTCTAGGGGAAGGGGCGAGGATCTGGAGAAGCGTGCTTCTGTTTTGCACATGCTCTCAATGGATGCGCGCTCTCCACGGAGTCCGTCGGCCCGCGGTGGGCCCGCGCTGGGCCACGAAGCCTATAGGCGGCCACAGGGCCACCCCCCTCCTTCCTACCTCCTCAGTTTCGTCCTCCTTCCCTTCCCCAAGAAAAAGGCTTCGGCCGCAGGAACGCTTGCGAACCCGCATCACCTGGCGCCCGTCGGCGACGACGACGAGGATGATGATGATGCTGATGATGGTGATGATGGTTTGAGCTAGCAGCGGGAGACGCTAGCAATAATAACACAGCACCTTCTGCAAAAAAGGTCCGGCAAAAAGTGCCGCCAGCGTGCGCGCTCTTTGCCGCGCGCTGCATGGCCTTAGTAGTCTGCTCATCGAAATACGTCCAATAAAAGCGCGGGTTCCCGTGCATTGCTGCACGCTCAGCTATGTGAAACATGGCGCGGCGTTTGTATACCACGTGGCCGCCGAAAATCCCCCACCACCGCAGGAAACCAAGCGTCTTCTCCTGCAAAGAACGAACAGCGCTGGCACTCATATTCCGCGGCTCTGTGCCCATGATGTCGTAGATGGCTTCCATGTGCAAGCAGCACTGGAAGAGGGCCTTCCGAGTGTCGCGGTCGAGCTTGCCGTACCGCCCCTGACATATTGTCACTAGGAAGGGCACAAGCTTGCGAGCCTCTGCGGCCTTGCTCTGGGGCCTCGGCGGGCCAATGGGTGACGGCACTTTGAAAGTGAGCCGACCGATAATCGTCCGCGCTTTGCCTTTCTGGACGCCCTCGGTTTTGTACCATGACTTCATCCGACGATTCAACCACAAGATGTTGTCTTTGATCCCCCCCTGCCTCAGCGTCTTGGTGCTGCTGGCGACGTTCTTGTCGACGAGCTGACGCAGCACCGCCCCCCGCGCACAGGGAAGCGCTCAGGCGCGACTTAAGGCACATGGGGGTGCCTCAAATCTGCCGCGTTGCGTTTCCCTATGCGTGCCTGCAAGATACTGGGTCACGCCCAGGTCCATCGCGCGCATGGAGTCGAGGTGCACGGACTCCATGTTGAAGCCCGTGACCTCGAAGAGCGGGGTCAAGAGGTTCAGCCCGACATACTTGTTCGAGTGGAGGAATGTCAGCTCTGCTGGGAGCTGCACGTTGGCCAAATCGTGGACGTCGCGGACAGGGCCCCGCTCCAGGAGCCGATGCCCCTTGAGAAGGTTCAGCTCGGCAAAATCGCTGGTCAGCGCGTAGCCGCCGAACTCATCCGATAATACCATCCTGCGCGTCAGCCTTCTGAGGAGTGCCCGATTGGCCACGGTGCGAGTAGCCTCTGGTACTCCGCCGTGTCGCGCTTCTCCCAGATGTCCCCGTCCATGGTGTCTGGCCACGCGAACATATGGTCCCTGGTAGCAATGCAGCAAGTGCACGGGTTCGTCGGGTTGCTCCACTTGGTCAGTCCGAGGGTGGTGGTCAGCTCGAGCAGGTCTGCTCTGAACTCGCAGACCGCCCCTGCGACCCCAGACGGGGCCAGGTCGAAGCCGCGGTGGTAGTCGAACCGGTGATCGCCCAAGTGGTCGTTCTGAGGGTGCTTCCCGAGGGCCATGACGTTCGTGCTCCAGACCAGCACTCGGAGCACAACCCCCCACGTGCAGAATCCTGCACGCCCGCATTTGCACATATCCATTTTTTTTTGTTTTCTCTCTCTCTCTCTCTCTCTCTCTCTCTCTCTCTCTCTCTCTCTCTCTCTCTCTCTCTCTCTCCTCTCTCTCTCTCTCTCTCTCTCTCTCTCTCTCTCTCTCTCTCTCTCACAGTGCACAGCAAGTGCCGCTTGCCACTTAAGTGGTTGGAAAGGTAGTGGGCCAGGAACGAGTCCTTCTTCGAATACGGAACGCCGTCGGAGTAGTACCCGAGCGGCACCGTCTTCGACGCGCCCTTGTCCAAACACACAAAAACACAGGGTGCGTCTGAAGAGTGATCGGGAGGTCGGCGTGGTCGTGCTTCGTTGGGTCCCACTCGTCTGGGTGCAGTTCTGCCTCTCTGGCCAAGACATCGTGGGGCAGGTTGATCTGAAATGGGCGTAGCACCCGCACATCCTGCACTTTGTCCCACATCGGAACCTGGACCTCGTAGAATGTGGAAGTTGCTCGTGCGCCGATGGCCTTGACCAAGAGGTCGGCGAAGTGGGTCGAGGTTGGGGGCTGTGCCAAATCGTCCACGCCCACAGCTCCAGCGTTGGTGGCGTGATGGGCCAGGGTGCAGACCTGGCGGGCCGCCAGGTAACCCGCCTTCCACTCGCTCAACAAGTACTGGCGGAAACCAATGCCGTCTGGCGCCCGCGGCGCCTCCCGCGGCGCCATGGGTCCATCCCTTCCCGCTCTCAGCGCTGCCGCCGCAGCCCTGCCCGACATGGTGCGCGGTCTGCCTACGCGGTACAAAACACACGCGGGCGCCTTGCCAAAAAGGCTCGAGCGAAAACAATGGCGATGGATGGTGATCGATAAGGGGGTGGGGTGGGAGAAGGAATCACGTCTGCCCAGCGTTTGCTGCAGACTTGCGACTGGTCCAGGTGCGTCCTGGCCGTCCTTCTGGAGGGGAGTTGGGCGATGATGGTGACGAGTGATGTCCTCCGCTCCCCCTCCTCCTTCATCTTACCGCGCACAAGGCCCAGGGGGCGCGCGCTCACGCACGCGATCTTTAATCCTCCGCACTCCACCCCTCCAGGGATGACGATGGCATGCCTAACCGTGCAGGCGTCACTTGGCCTTCGGCTCTCGGCGTCCCAGTCGATAAATTATGTGACAGACGTGGCGAACTCAATGCAACATTGTATAGGGCGATGCGAAAGAACACCAGCAGCCTCTGTCTCAAGAAAGAATACTGCGCAGATGGCCCCACTAGCAATACAGTAGATGGAGCAACATTCTGGAGGCCCTCGGATGCACCAGCGGCATCCTCTTTGAATGCAAATTTCGCCGGCGGCGCCATGCAAATGTATGAACATTAATTCTGGAAGCCCTCGGATGCGCACACCAGCGGCGCCCCCTTTGAATGCAACATGCCCGCGTTCAGCAGCGTGGAAAGATCCAGAGCACACGTCGGCACAAACAAACACAATTGCACACATCATAAACAAGATATCGCTTGATACAGGTGGCCCACGGAAGATTGCATATTCTCACCGATCGAATCGATTCGTCGATGCTCGCCTCGAGACTTGTGCTGCTATCGCTGATCGTGCGAGGTGCGCCCGCTACTTAATTGTGATTTCAACGTCGATATCGCTTGATACAGGTGGCCTGCGGACGATTGCCTGTTCTCACCGATCGAATCGATTCGCCGATGATCGCCTCGATGCGTGTGCTGCTATCGCTGATCGTGCGCTCACTACTTAATTGTGATTTCAACGTTGTCGCCGCTGCCGCGTGTGATAGAGTGCCTACGGCATCGCGGTACTGGTCGAGTCATTGCGTTGATCGGCGTTTCTCTTGATACATCTTTCTCGCGTTATTCGGCGCCACCCCTGCGGTTGGAAGAGGCGGGCGCGGGAGGGGGGAGAGGAGGGCGAGGAGGGGGCAACACGGGAGGGAAAGAGGGCACGAGAGTAGGGCGGGAGGCTGAGCACCGACATCAAGAGGTGCTCGCCGAACAAATGAGAAGCATATGTGAGCGAACATGTGGATCGCTTGCGCTGCAAACGTAATGGCACGATGCCTGGGGAGCAGCCGCGTCATTTCACAGCGCCACGCCCGCGAGCATAGCACTCGCCGATCACGCATATACGTCGCCAAACCAAGATCGGCTGGCAACAAAAAAAACTGTTTGCTTTCCCCCACTCCTGTTTCCATTCCATGCACCCATGCACCCCGTCCCAGAGTCCCGCGGGGGGAGGGGGGGGGCGGGTGAGTGGAGTGCCATCCCATCCCTTTCAGACTACAATGTGCCCCTATTTCTTCTTAGCGGGCTCGGCGGCAGCGCGCGCTTTCTTCGCGCTCTCATGCGCGGGCGCCAGCTCCGCGTAGAGCTTGCTAGCCTGCACCATCCCCCTTTAAACTACGGTGATTCAACGTTGCGCCCTCCGGTCAGCTTCGGCGAACATGCGAGTGCTCTAGAGCGCATGCCAAGTGACAAACTCTGCACCCACCGCTGCCGAGGACGGAGAGGCGGGACACTTAAGACGGAAGTGGTAGGAGGAGGAGGGCGAGGCGGAGGAGCGCGCGGGGGGGGGGGGGGCGGGGAGGAGGATGAGGACGAGGGGGAGGAGCCGGAGAAAGGGGGGGGAGGAGGAAGAGGACGAGGAGGTGGAAGAGGAGGTGGGGATCGAGATCTCGAACCCCAGGGAGCAGGCGCAAGGGGTGCCCATCGGCGCCTCGGTGATGCTCTCGCAGGCGTCAGCGAAGTCGCTGTCGTCACCACTGGCGGGCGGCGGGAGGCAGGCGGCGATGCTGGGGGGAGCGGGTGGCTGGGCAAGAGGGAACAGGGAGACGAGGAGGAGGAGGAGGAGGAGGAGGAGGAGGAGACGCAGCGAAGGGGAGGAGGAGGAGGAAGAGGAGGAGGAGGAGGAAGAGGAGGAGGAGGAGGAGGAGGAGGAGGAGGTGGAGAAAGAAGAAGAGGACAGGGAAAGGAAACAACGGCGCAAGCTTGCGAAAAGGAAGCTCCTGCCACGCAGAAGCTCGGACAAGCTCGACTGCGCGCCGGCCAGGTTCTCTTTGGTCTCATCGATGGCACTCGCCCAGGGCGTCAGCCTGGGCATGGTATCGACCTCCCTTCCCTGGACTCGCAGCGCCGAGGGGTACGATGCGGAGGGGGAGGAGGAGGCCGAGGAGGAGTAAGAGGAGGAGGAGGAAGAGGAGGAGGAGGAGGAGGAGGAGGAGCACCCGAGGAGGAGGAGGAGGAGGAGGATGAGCAAGAGGAGGAGGTTCGAGGAGGAGGAGGCGGAGGAGGGCGAGGAAGGAAAGGGGGGAGGATGATGACGGAAGGGGCGAGGGAGGAGAAACGAGGGCGGCTTCGAGGAGTTCGAGGGGGCCAGATCTCGGGCCCAATCGGACTGTCGCAGTGGCTGGCCCTATCCCCCTCGGACGTCCCACTCGTTGAATTTCTTGAGCAGGTCCGTTGTCTCCCCAAGCTTCGCACCAATCTTACTCCAATGGTCTGGGAGCTTATCTCCCCGAGCGCAGCTGCTGCCACCCTGCTCGGCGACTGCTGGCCCCTCGCCCTAGGCCGCGCGCGAGCGAGGCGCGGCGCAACACGAGAAGGCAGGGATCAGGGGGAGGAGGCTCGAGGAGGAGGATCGAGGCGGAGGAGGAGGAGGGGGGGGGGAGGAGGAAGGGGAGGTGGAGATGGAGCGGGGAATGTGGAGGAGGACGGGGCGAATGAGGGGTGGGGAGAGGATGAGACGACGGGGGATGAGGAGGAAGAAGGGATCCCAAGAGGAGCGGGCCCCGTCCCCTCGGCAGCAGTCGATAGCAGCTGTCCTCTGAACTCTCGTTCGAGCTCGACCCCGCCGTGTAGCTCGAGCTGTCGCTGGCCGCCTGCGGTGGCATCGCCGCTGCCGTCTCCGACGCCTCCTCTGCCGTCAGTGCCGTCGTTCGGCGCCGTCGTCATTGACATTGCTGCCGCCGCAAGCAAGCAGCCGCGACCGTCGCCGTCGCGCGCCATTGCCACCGCAAACACGTACCGTCGCCATCGCTTGCTCCTGCTGTTGCTGCTGCTCCTGCTGCTCCTCCTCCTCTCCCTCCTGATCCTCTGCTTCCTCCTGTTCCACCTCCTCCTCCTCCTGATCCTCCTCCCGGGCCCTCGTCGACCTCATCCCCCTCCCCCTCCTCCTCCTCCTCCTCCTCCTCCTCGCCCCCCTCTCCTTGCCATCGGAAAGCCTTCTTCGTCTTGTTGGCCTTGTTATTGTCGATCACGTCCACCATATTCGTCTTGGGGCCGCTCATCTCCGCGGGCAGGGGGCGCTCGTTGTCCTGGGGTCGGCAGCGCGCGCGATCGGGCAGGCGAAGGAAGGCGATGATCAGGGTGGAGGAGCACGAGGGAGGAGACGGAGGAAGAGCGTCAAAGAGAACGAGGGGGTAGAAGCAGGAGGGAAGCCTATCAAGGAGGAGGTGAAGGAGGAGGAGGAGGAGGAGGCCGAGGAGGGAGAAGGATCGACGACGACGATCCCGCAAGCAACGACGACGGATACGAATGGCGGAAACACTTGGCGAGGGCGGGATGTCCTTCCAGAGCATGTCTTCCCCCGTCAGCTTTTTGAACTCCTCCGCGCCGTGCTGGCCCCCAGGCCTCGCGAGCTTCATCTTCCTGCACAAGTGAATCACAGTGTCCGCAGTAGCCGTCGCCCTTTCGCGGGCGGGGGCTAGAATCAGGGGGGCAGGAAATAAGGATGAGGATCGAGGAGGCTCGATGAGGACGAGGGGGGGGGGGGGATGAGAGGGCGGAGGGGGCGGGGGAGGAGGAAGAGGAGGAAGAAGAGGAGGAAGAAGAGGAGAAAACCTAAGCCTATGGTTTGTGTGATGTGAATTTCGGGTCAGGCCTTATCGAAATACCACTGGCGGGCGCAGCTGCACAATAACCAAAGGATACCAGCAGCTGATCGCGAGTCATCCAGTCCCCTTGGATTCATTCACCCTGCGTGACAGCGGTCTCTGCCTTTTTGGCGACCTGGGCGAAATCGAAATTGCCCCCCCCCCTCCCCAGGGGCGCGCGGAGGGGCGACGAAAAAATGAAAGAGGCATCTCCTGTTCGCGGCCTGTTCCTCGCCCTCCTCACCCTCCTCGCCCCCCCTTGCCTACTCGTCTTTTTCCTTCTCCTTCTCCTCCTCCCCAGCGGTATTCCCTATTCCTCCTCCTAACTGCTATGGGATTCTGCTATTGCTTCATCTTCCCCATGTTCCTCCTATTGTTCCTCATCCTCATTATCCTCCATTTCCTGCTCCTCCCCCTCCTCCTCCTCCTCCTCCTCCTTTCCCTTTTCCTCAACCTCCTCGCGGGCCCGCCCGAAAGAGCAATGCCGCGCAACTGCCCCGAGGCGCCGCATTTTTTGAAGTCTTGCAATCAGGCCTTCTTCTTGGCGTTAGAAATGCGTTCGAATTTGTCTTTGATCTCGGGCTTCGCCTTGCCCGCGCGGCACCTCCCCGAGCTGGTGAGCAGCGCGAAACAGGGGCCTGCATTCGCGCACGTATTATATATCCACAACACATGCAACAATCAATGCTCAAGTATTTGGACGCCGGAATGGGCGCGGAAAGCATGGGCACAATGCCCAACAGCAAGTGTTGTCCCGAACCAACAGCGGCCGCTGTTGGGCAGGCGGCCGCGGACAGCGAGTTGTTCACAATGAGCAGGAACTGACGTTGGGCATTGTGCCCATTCTTGCCGTGCCCATTTCGGGCGTCCTGAAAGTCACCCAACGGGGTGCCCCGACCTGCGGAGTACCGCAGGTTGGCCATCTGATTCTCATGCTCTCTGTTCTCGAGGCGCTTCTGCTTGTCTTTGTCAGACCGAGTCCTTTTCGGCTTCCCACCAGGTGCTTTAGCTTTCTTCGGGGCCATCACCTCCCCTGCCCGATCGGTCATCGGTCGCGCTGGAGCCTGCGCGGCCCGAGATATCCGACGCCCACGAACGAGCAGGGGTGGTTGAGCGTTTTTTCTGGCCCCGTGGGCCCGCGAGCCCACCCAGGGCCTCTGACCTTGGGCAAGTAGTCGGGCCGACCTGGAATCAGAGCGCGGATGTCTTGCGCCGCGGGAAAGAGCGGCCCGGCGTCGGCAGGGAGGAAAGAAGGGCTGGCCGAGGAGGGCCAGGGTGGCGTTTCGGGGCGAGCGTCGAGCGGGGCAGGCTGAAAGGGGCGGGCGGAGGGGGAAGGGGGAAGAGCAGCGTCGCGGCGAGGGGCGGGGGGGGGCGGGGGGGGGAGGGAAAACGAGCGTGCGCTGCAGGCGGCCCCCCCAGGCCTGATCACCTCGCCGCTCCAGCGCTGCCGTTCCGCGGCGCCGCTACCTCGCGGCGCCGCGGCGCGCGGATCTCGTTAAAGGGAATGGCCCAGGGCCTGAACGGGCGCCCCGCGCGCTCTTCCACGCACTTAAGGCTGGCGGGCCCCCAGGCACCGCGAGACGCCAGCAAACGCCGGCAAACACAAACAAACACCAGCAAGCATCATCAAACACCAGCAAACACCAACAAACACCACGAAGGCCAACACCATCAAACACCATCAAACACCATCAAACTCCATCAAACACCAGCAAACACCATCAAACACCAAGAAGGCGAACACCATCAAACGCCAGCAAACACCAACAAACACCAACAAACACTATCGAACACCATCAAACACTATCAGACACCATCAAACACCATCAAACACCATCAAACACAATCAAACACCACGAAGACCCACACCATCAAACACCATCAAACACCATCAAGAAGCATCAAACACCATCAAACACCATCAAACACCATCAAGAAGCATCAAACACCATCAAACACCATCAAACACCATCAAACACCATCAAACACCAAAAAACACCACGAAGACCCACACCATCAAACACCATCAAACACCATCAAGCACCATCAAACACCACCAAACACCATCAAACACCATCAACACCATCAAACACCATCAAACACCAACAAACACCAACAAACACCATCAAACACCATCAAACACCATCAAACACCATCAAACACCATCAAACACCATCAAACACCATGAGCGCCACGAAACACCATCAAACACCATCAAACACTATCAAACACCATCAAACACCATCAAACACCGTGAAGGCCAACACCATCAACACCATCAAACACCAACAAACACAATCAAACACCGTGAAGACCGACACCATCAAACACCATCAAACACCATCAAACACCATCAAACACCAACAAACACCAACAAACACCAACAACCACCTTCACGCACCACCGAACGTTAACCAGCCGAAATGCACATGGAAACGTCGCGGCGCGCCGCGAAGGCGCGCCGTGATGTTTCCATGCCGCGCGGGCGAATGGGGCGCGCCGCATTCGCCCGCGCGAGCGCCAACCGCCCGCCGCCGCCCAGCCTCCACCAGCGACCGTATACCAGCCACGCCAGGCTCGGTCAGCCACTAGTGCAACAGTAGATAAAATGAGCTGCGCGCCGCCTCATAAATGCGAGCTGCTTGGTGTAGTACTGGCCGTCGCCGACCGCGCGTCCACCTCGATGCACCTGGGCGGCGCTGCGTCTGGCCACGTAGGCTCGCGCCCGCCACCGCGAGGCCCCGCGGGGGCCAAGCCCCGACCTTCCTGGCTTAACCCCTGGGCCCAGGACTCGTCTCCACGGTGAACCTGGCTTAAGGGGAAGCTGGGCATTGGGCAGGTGGCATCGGCGTCGCCTATGCACATGCATCGCGATCACTGCCCTACCCCAGTCACCGCAAGAGGGCTTCGAGAAGTCGTTCGGGGCGTGGCGCGCGGGCGTCTGTAGCGCGGGCTGCGGGAGAGGGGAGGGGGGGGGGGGGAGCGGGAAAGAGCGGCAGGGGCGATGAAGAAAGGGTGGCAAGGTAGCGCCCCCGTGGGCATATCGAGCTCCCCATCGCAAGCCCATATTAATCACCCGCGGGGTTCTCTTAGCGCTCCCCCGCGGGCTCAACTTAGCCGCCCCTTCTATCCCCGCTGGTGCATCTAGCTTCCGCTGGTTTATAGTAGCTCACCCGCGGGCCCGCTTTATCTCAAGCAACCCCGCCCGCTGATATAGCAGCACCCGCTGATTTACCCCGTTCCCCCTCCGCCCCACCCCCACCGCCCGCCCCCCCGCTGCAGGCGCGCCGTAGACCCCCGCCCCGCTGGTCCATCTTAGCACCACCGCATCGCAAGCTCATCTTAAGCACCCGCGGATTGGTCTAGACCGCCCCCACACCTCGCACGTTTATCTTAAGACCACAGCGGGTTTATATTAAGCTGCCGCGGTCGTATCTGACCCCCCCCCCCCCCCCCCCCTCCCCCCTGCACCGCCGCCCCCCGCCGCAGGTTGGCTATCTCAGGCCCCCGTTGGTTTTTCGACTTTACCGCCCTAGGCCACCGCAGGGTTGGCTCCCCGCTGGTTTATCTTAGCGCCCCCCTCCACCTCCCCCCACCCGCCACCACCCGCAAGTTCATCGTAGCCACCGCCGCAGGCTTATCTTAGCCCCCCCCCCCCTCCATCCTCCCGCAAGTTTATATCGAGCCACCGCTGGTTTATGTCATGCCCCTTGCAGGTTTATCTTGGCGCCCCCGCGGGAATTCATCTCAGCCCCGCACCTGCGCCCCTACCCCCCCCCCCCCCCCCCCCCCCGCCGCACCACCCGCAGGTTGATCTTAGGCCCGATCCCTGCGGGTAGGTTTATCTCGGTGGCCGACCGTGCCTATTCCTCCTCTTCTTCCTTCTCCTCCTCATTCCCATCATCAGCATCATCATCATCACCATCGCCCGCATCATCAGCATCAGCATCAACATCAGCATCAGCATCATCTTCAACATCATCAGCATTATCAGCATCACCAGCATCATCCGCATCATCATCATCATCACCACCACCACCATCATCATCATCATCCGCACCATCGTCATCATCAACCGTCATTATCATCTTCATGCTCTCCCGCATCCGCCTTCTCCTCATCCGCTCCTCCTCCTGGGCCATTATTTATCCTCCCCCTTCTCCTCCCCCATTTCATGACCCTCTCCACGTTCGGCCTTCTCCTGGCTGGCGCATTACCCTGGCCATCGGGTGGATCAACAGGGGGGTCGATGAATCATGGGGATACCGAAACAAAGTCAGCCCGAACGTGGCGAACTGAGATCCGACGGGCTGGACCAACGTGGCGCGCGCTCACATGAATGTATGCAAACACCGCGCAGCGCGATATCATTCTTCTCAAGAAGGTGTGCCGATCTCTGTCGACGCCGTCTGGCACGGACTGGCGAGCTCGCTTCAGTCGGCGACCAGCTATCCTGCACGGCCCCCCCTCGCCAACAAGCTCGAGATAGTGCCAGCAACAAGGGCAGGCAGGGCAATTGCAATCAAAGCTCGCCACCATGGGTGCACACAGTGGCACCAACAGCAATGCGCATGTGATAGAAGGGCTAGGGGGACCCCCCCTAACCAACGAAAACAAAAAAAACAACCAACGAAAACCACCAAAACCAACGAAAACCCAAACGAAAGCAGTGTTGTGCAGTGTTGTGCGGTGTTGTGCGGTGCTGTGCGGTGTTGTGCGGTGTTGCGCGGTGCTTTGGAGTGCTGTGCGGTGCGGTGCGGTGCGGTGCTGCGCGGTGCTGTGCGGTGTTGTGCGGTGCTGTGCGGTGTTGTGCGGTGTTTTGGAGTGCGGTGCCTGTGCCGTGCCTGTGCCGTGCCTGTGCCGTGCCTGTGTGGTGCTGTGCGGTGCCGTTGTGTTTGCTCTTCTTTGTGCTATGCCATTCGATGGCGCACGCGTGCAGCAGAGTGTTGTTTTTCCGTAGCCTTCATGGATCAGCTCATGTTTTTTTTGCGCTCGTGCTGATTGTCACTGTATTGCGCACGCGTGGCAAGATGCTGTCTTGGCTAAACGCTACCAGACAGCCCGACAGAAGTGAGCGAGACGAAGGATTTCTACAGCAATGGCTCATTTCGCACAACTGCTCGAGGGATACATTCAATCGGATTCGCTTGGAAGTTGCCGAGGAGGCCCGCGTCCGAGGCAGTACGCCAAAGAATGCCTGTGGGCGGGCGGTTTCACTCGACCACGCCACTAAACACAAACTCCGAACCCAATACGGCTACAACAAGAGGCAGAGGGACGACGCTTTACAAGCAAATCCACCACCACATGTACCTGCACCTGCTCCGCCAGCATCCCCTGAAGAGGACGAAGAGGAAGAGAAGCCACAACCACGGAAAACCAAAAAAAGGAGGGTCTTGGGAAGCCCATCGCCACAACAAGATCCGCCCGAACAGGCTCCAGCCCCCGATCTTGCTGCTTCTCCCCCGAGCCCCCAAGCCGAAACAGAAGCACGGGCACCGCAGGTCAGACCAGAAAAACGATTTGAGATCATTCCAGATAGCCGAAACACAGCTACAGAAGGATTACAAAGGAACGCTTGGAAAAGGTGGGCCAAAGACAATGACACGAGTTTCAAACGCATTGATGGACCATGCAATGACAAGTTCCATGCAGTTTGTGGGAAATGTCCAGCGGAAGCAAAATGCAAAGTGAAGTACCATCTTATACCAATTGGTGATGATACTTACCACGTTTTAAAGAATGCTGTAGAGCATGCTGGGGGACACCGACCAGCGCGCACTCCACAGAATCCGAGAGACGACGTACCATCCATCAAAGAGCAGCTGCAGGAGATTGATAAGATTATGGCACAACACGGACCGCGAATCACGCCTGAGGCGGTTCACGATCGCATGTCTAGTGCTGCGCCAGGAGACGCCGTTCAAAGAGCTGTGCACAAACGCCAGAACCGAAATGGAAGCAAAAAATCGTTCAAAGTGGAAGGATTGCAGGTTTGGTGCGCAGAGCGTTTTTTCTTAATCGATTCGGAACCCACGCCACCAGCAAACAGATTGAGTTTGGTTGTATTCAAAACTGCCGATGGGAATTGCCCAAGCATTTCACCACAGTACGTAAACATACCATTCACGATGTGGCATTTTGTCAACTACGCTGTCAAAGAAATCAGTACTGCCACTGGGTATATTGCGATGTCAGATTTTGCGTCGAAGATTGTGTGGCAGGGATACAAATTGGGCGCGCTGGGTGTTCTAATTTATCGTTATACGCCAGACGCCCGCCGTTACCGCAAGCACTTCTTGCCTCTGATCTTCATTTTATCAATGGAAGAGGAGGCTGCAGACTACAGCACCATGCTCGACGTAGCAATTAAAGCTCTTATTGTGGAATTTCGGCAGCAGGGCAAAGAAATCCCCACTCCGCTATTCGCTCAATTCCATTCGGATTTCGCCAAGAGCAGTCGCAAGGCTATCAAAGATATGCTACCGAATACGCAGCATGTCAACGATCTGGAACACTTGGAGCGGGCGCTGCTGGACCACCAAAAGAGAGGAGAACCAAATTCACGTTTCCCTAGAGCGATTGAAAGCGTAATCGCGGCTTGTTTTCTGACCGCGTATATCTTTAATAATGCAGCTTTCCATTTATACTGGACTCAAACACTGAAATATTGGGAAGAGGAATTGAATGCAAAAGGATTCGCTAAGTACTTTCGTGACGAATATTTGCGTCCATTGGAACTTCCTGACGGCACAGTTCTCCTCAGAGCGTCTTGGTGGTGTGGCCCGCTTTCTTCTGTCGAGCCAGGTTATCCAAGCAGCCAAAACATGGTCGAATCTTTCATGGCCATGGTGCGGCGGCAGTTTGCGCAACAAGGCCACCATATAGATCCTGTTTCATTTTTGGATAAATTTGATCAAAAATGCCGTCGATGGTGTACGACTCCAGGGGAAACCTTTTCCATAGCAGGACCGGGCCAGCGCTTGCACCACACACCTTCCTTTGGATGACGCTTTACTCGACGGCGCTGGACGCGCAATCAAGTTTGCAAAGAAAGTAATTCACATGCCTTCCGTGCGGCAAATAGCAGTGGCATTTACTCAAAGCGGGGGGCGGAATATTTTGGAATGGGAAGCGCCGAAAACAAAAGCACGCAAGGGAAGCAAATATTTCTACATGAATAAGGAAAAACAGATCCCTATGGACAAAGAAATGCGCGGTCATGTATGGAATCTGCAGCAGGCGGCAAACTTTGCTGATTTGGAAGCTCTTTGGAAGAAATACGGCATTTTAGAGCACCAGAACAGCAGAGACGAATTGATTTGGGAGAAGTTAAGCGAGCATTACCGTGATATCGTTCGTGTTAAGGCCACCGATGGTGAATTTACTTGTACGTGCGAGCTTTATTGTGCGGAGAGCGTGTGCAGTCATATATACGGCGTGCGCGAATGTATATTTCAGGAAATTGTTCGGGACAGAGATCTGGCTATATCATCTGGCGGGCGTAAAGGAGCACCTCCAAGTAGAACTGCCGCAGCGGGCGCCCGTTTAACGCAGGAAGCAGCAAATGAGGCAGCAGAGGCAAAAGCACGTGCAAAGAAAAAGACAACTTCCAAATATGAACTGAGAATCCCCAGGGCAGCCCCAGAGGACCCAAGTACATTTCAAGGGGAAAGTTTTGGAAGATTGAGGGATTCACTCAAAGATACTCTTGGTCCTTTGCTGGTCGGTGGGATCGAAGGAGAAATCACTCTCTTCTTCCATTGGAATGCCTTACCTCCGCAACCCTGGCAGCATGTGGAATGGCGGGGGTGGGTCAGACGTTTGAGCGAACGAACAGGACCCAGATAAGCACCCCGAGATTCTCGAAGGCTACATCATCAATTTCTTCAGAATCCTAACAGACAACCTGGACTTGAAATTTAAGACAGATCGTGAGGTTGAGTCCGAATTGAAAAAAACGATTCCAGGTTGGCGACGGCTCTCCCCACGGAGCAAATAATTGCTTGATCGATAGTCTGTTTCAGACAATGGTGGTAGCAAAGATTATCAAATTAGACACAAAACATACAAAGAATTTGCGTAGGGACGCCTGCGCTGGAGCACGCGCAGCATTACAATCAGAAATCAATGACCCTCATGGTTTCCTGGAGCATTTTAAACATGGTCCGGAATTGTTGGAATATCTCTTGCAGCATTTCGAACGGCATGTTGCCTCAGATGCAAAACATCGTGGTGTCCTGCTTGTGGTGCATTCGCGCTTCGATACAGAGCAAATCCCTGGAGAACCACGTCGCTTGAGAGATGGCGACAATGATATAGTGTTACATGTTTTCAATAGGTCAGGAGAGGGAGTGAGTGGTTATCACTACGATCCCTTATTTCCCCTTGCAATTCCTGCACCAGCTACTCCCAGAACTGCCAGCGATGCACGACATACCAAATCGCCTTCGCAATCGCCTGCAGAACCTATTATAAAGGCCGCCGATGCTCTAATGCAGCAGCGCGCTTCTGGAGTACTCGCGAATTTGAAAAATCAAGTCAGGGGGAGTGGCAGTCCAATTTGTACTTTGAGGTATGCGTTGGACCGTTTCTTTTTCTCCGGAACGATGTCTGCGGCACGCACAGAGTTTCGGTCGTGCATCGAGCATTTGGCTCGCAGCGATCATCTGACGATTAGGGCAAAAAAAAAAAATCTAGCTGAAGGATTGCGTCGATTCCTTGATTTCTTGAACTGCCTTGCCTGAGGAAGTGCTGCAAAATAGTATCCTCGCTTGTCTTATCCAGGAGCGGATCAGAAAGGAGGTGGGAGTAGCTGGGATGGATCCAGTGAGGAGCAGGGGGAAGACACCAGCAGATTGCGAAATGTTCAACTGAGATTGCGGTCCAGGGCGTTTTTGTGCTCAGATTGCCGTTCTGGGCGTTTCCGTGCTCGTTTGCTGTTCTGAGCGATTTCGTGCTTTGTTTGCAATTTGGGGCGTTATCTGCTCAGAGTGCCGTTCTGGGCGTTTCCGTGCTCATATTGTCGTTCTGGGGTTTTCGTGCTTAGATTGCCATCCTGGGCGCTTTCGTGCTCAGATTGCCGTTCTGGGCGTTTCCATGCTCAGATTGCCGTTCTGGGCGTTTCGGTGCTCAGATTGCCGTTCTGGGCGTTTTCGTGCTCAGATTGCCGTTCTGGGCGTTTCCGTGCTCAGATTCCCGTTTTGTGCGTTTTCGTGCAGACTTTGCCGTTCTGGGCGTTTCCGTGCTCAGATTCCCGTTTTGGGCGTTTCCGTGCTCAGATTCCCGTTCTGGGCGTTTCGGTGCTCAGATTGCCGTTCTGGGCGTTTCCGTGCTCAGATTGCCGTTCTGGGCGTTTCCGTGGTTAGATTGCCGTTTTGACTGTTTTCGTGCAAATGTTGCCGTTTTGGGCGTTTCGGTGCTCAGATTGCCGTTCTGGGCGTTTCCGTGCTCAGATTGCCGTTCTGGGCGTTTCTGTGCTCAGATTGCCGTTCTGGGCGTTTCGGTGCTCAGATTGCCGTTCTGGGCGTTTCTGTGCTCAGATTGCCTGTCTGGGCGTTTTCGTGCTCAGAGTGCTGTTCGGGGCGTTTTCGTGCAACCATAGCCGTTCTGGGCGTTTCCGTGCTCAGATTGCCGTTCTGGGCGTTTCTGTGCTCAGATTGCCGTTCTGGGCGTTTCGGTGCTCAGATTGCCGTTCTGGGCGTTTCTGTGCTCAGATTGCCTGTCTGGGCGTTTTCGTGCTCAGATTGCGGGGCGTTTTCGTGCAACCATAGCCGTTCTGGGCGTTTCCGTGCTCAGATTGCCGTTCTGGGCGTTTCTGTGCTCAGATTGCCGTTCTGGGCGTTTCGGTGCTCAGATTGCCGTTCTGGGCGTTTCTGTGCTCAGATTGCTGTTTGGGCGTTTTCGTGCTCAGATTGTTTTGGGCGTTTCCGTGCTCAGATTGCCGTTCTGGGCGTTTCCGTGCTCAGATTGCCGTTCTGGGAGTTTCCGTGCTCAGATTGCCGTTCTGGGCGTTTCCGTGCCCAGATTGCCGTTCTGGGCGTTTTCGTGTTCAGATTGCCGTTCTGGGCGTTTCGGTGCTCAGATTGCCGTTCTGGGCGTTTTCGTGCTCATATTGCCGTTCTGAGCGTTTCCGTGCTCAGATTGCCGTTCTGGGCGTTTCGGTGCTCAGATTGCCGTTTCGGGCAGTAGTTTCGGGCCCATGTGTGCTCGTGTGGCGTTGTCCAGTCCAGATGTGCTGTGCATCACTTCTGCCTCAGGTGTGGCTGCAATTTCGGGCCCAGTCGTTCTTGCCCCAGGTGCGGCAGCGTGTGCAAGCCAGGTGTGCCGGGCCGTTGCAGCCAGCGCTGCTGCGTGTCGTCCTGCCCCTGGAGAGGCAGCGTTTTCGGGCCAGGGGCGCTCGGTCGTTGCCAGCCCCGATGTGCTGCACATGACTTCTGCCCCAGGGGTGGCAGTGCTTGGGGCCCAGGTGGGCTCCGTCGGCCCTGCGCCGGCCCGTCTGTGCCGCACGGGAGCCGGGCCCCCCCCCTAACCAACGAAAACAAAAAACAACCAACGAAAACCACCAAAACCAACGAAAACCCAAACGAAAGCAGTGTTGTGCAGTGTTGTGCGGTGTTGTGCGGTGCTGTGCGGTGTTGTGCGGTGTTGCGCGGTGCTTTGGAGTGCTGTGCGGTGCGGTGCGGTGCGGTGCTGTGCGGTGCTGTGCGGTGCTGTGCGGTGTTGTGCGGTGCTGTGCGGTGTTGTGCGGTGTTGTGCGGTGTTTTGGAGTGCGGTGCCTGTGCCGTGCCTGTGCCGTGCCTGTGTGGTGCTGTGCGGTGCCGTTGTTTTTGCCCTTCTTTGTGCTATGCCATTCGATGGCGCACGCGTGCAGCAAAGTGTTGTTTTTCCGTAGCCTTCCTGGATCAGCTCATGTTTTTTATGAAGCGTAAACTCGTTTCCGGCACAGGAAAATCATGTGGAGCAGGCCCAAGCGTGCTCGCCTCACCTCCTCTGCTCCCGCTCACACGCCTCTGCGCCTGCTTCGCGGGCAAGCGGTTCCTGGCGGGTCGGCTTGCGTTTTCGGAAGCGGAAGTATTCTCGGTGCTAGTCTGTTGGGTCAGCCGTTCTGGTCGCCCCACAGGAGACGCTCTCGGTCTCTGCGGGGAGCAGGGCCAAGCCAGGCCAAGGCACGAGCGACGGCCTGGTGCGCTGCGGCACTGCCCGCTCCCTCGCAGGCACGTGCCTGAGAGCTTGTCGGCAGGGGCCACCTTCTCAGGCTCTCTGGTGACCGAGCGCTCTCCGCGTGGGACGGCGCCCGCAGGGCGGGCAGCAGCCGCCTGGCGGCGGTTTTGAGGGTCCCTGCCTTTTCGCGGGCAAACCCAGGGTCCCTGCCTTCTCGCGGGCATACCCAGAGCCCCTGCCTTCTCGCGGGCAAACTCAGGCCACCGTGTTTCTCATTCCCTGGTTCCGCCTTCGCGGGCAAGTTCAGGGTCCCTGCCTTCTCGCGGGCAAACCCAGGGTCCCTGCCTTCTCGCGGGCACACCCAGAGCCCTTGCCTTCTCGCGGGCAAACTCAGGCCGCACTTCTCCCAGGCTGTGCCGGGTTCCGTGTGGCATGCTGCGTGCAGGTTACCTCGCTGCCTTCTCGCGGGCAAAGCCCTCTCGCGGCACCTAGAAGTCACTTTGGGGTCGCTGCATTCTCGTGGGCTTTACCTCGTGCGACGTGGAGGTTCCCTGCCTCCTCGCGAGCGGCAAACCCAGGCCTGTCGAGCGAGCTACGCTCTCTGGCCCTCTTCGCCACAGGACCGGGCGTCCCGGGGCGCAGGCTCCTTGTTGGTGTCCAGTGGGTGCGGTCCTCAGTGCATTTCTGGTGCTGCTGAGCGCCATTCTCGCACCCCGCCGCGAGGGCTACTCTATCGCTGGTCCTTGCCGCCTGTGGTGAAATGTAGAGTGCGTCGTTGCTGCCCCCGTGGGGGCCGTGCTCTCTCTCTGGCCCTCGCCGCCTGCCATTCCCAGATCTGTGCCGGCCAGTCTGAGCGCGACTGTGCACTCGGGTGGCATTCGCTTGCCAGTATTGCACTCTATGCTCCTTCCTTTCTGCGTTCTGGTGCCCAGGCGCACCCAGATTCGCAGTCTGAGCGCGACTTCGCGCTCGCGGGCGTCCGCGTGCCCAAAACTGCATTTTGTGCTCCTTCGGCGTTCTGGTGCCCAGGCGCACCCAGTTTTGCAGTCTGTGCGCGACTTCGCGCTCCTGGGCGCCCGCGCCCCCAGAATTGCATTCTGAGTTCCTTTCTGCGTTCTGGTGGCCAGGCGCACCAAGATTCGCAGTCTGAGGGCGTCCGCGCGCCCAGAATTGCATTCTGAGCCTTTCGACGGCCTGGTACCCAGGCGCACCCGGGTTCGCAATCTGAGCGTGACTTTGCGTTACGTTTTGGTGACCAGGCGCACCAATATTCGCAGTCTGAAGGCTTCTGGGCATCCGCGCGCCCAGGATTGCATGCTGGGCTCCTCTCTGCGTTCTGGCGCCCAGGCGCACCCGGGCTCGCAATCTGAGCGTGACTTAGCGCTCCTGGGTGTTAGCGCGCCCCCAAAAAATGCATCCTCAGCGCCTTTCTGGGTTTTGATTCCAGGCGCACCCACGTTCGCAATCTGAGCGCTTGTGGCGTCCGCGCGCCCAAAATTGCACTCTGTGTCCCTTCTGCGTTCTGGAGCGCAGGCGCGCCCAGATTCGCAATCTCAGCGCAGCAAAGCGCTCCTCAGCGTTCGCGCGCCCAAAATGGCATTCTGAACGCCTTTCTGCGTTCTACTGCGCTGGCGTGCCCAGATTCGCAAGCTCAGCGCACATTGGCGCTCGTGGGCGTCCGCGCATAGTTGCATTGTGAGTCCCCTTTTGCTTTCTGGTGCCCAGGCGCACCCAGATTCGCAACCTGAGTGCGACTTTGCGCTCCTGGGCGTTCGCGCGCCCAGAATATCGCATTCTTAGTTCCTTTCTGCATTCCGGTGCCCAGGCGCGCCAAAATGCAGTGACCTGGCCGTCGCGATCGAGCCAGAAGCAAGGGCTACGGACACACTGGGGCACTCGGGGTCGGATGTGTGCAGGCGGCAGAAGCTAGTCCTTGATGGGGGAGCATTTGCTAATCCCCCACCTGCACACAACGGAGGCGGGGGTGCTTTGCATTTGTGCAGCACGCCCGTCCTCGACCGACCCCGGGGGGCCTGCGCCCCAAACGGCGCGTAATGGGAATATCCATGCTGACGCCCTTTCACCAGCAAGCTCAGAATTAAATTCTGGTGTGGCTGCTGAAAATACGGCGGCTGAGATTGCAACTGGACGGATTTCCCATGGGAACTCGGCCCATCGGATTTCGGAAGATTTTCGGCCCCAAAATGGTTGCCAAAGAAGCGTGGGTCGGAAGCGCCCCAGCAAGCAGTTCCTTGGCCGCGTTTCCTGTTGCCTTAGCTCCGAGGCGAAGCTGACATTCGCGTCGTTGCAACAGCGCGCAGTCGAGCTGCGCACGCCCTCTAGCGCGTCGCCTTGACGGCGTTGCGCGCCAAGACGGCGCGCCTCACATAAAGCATGGGGTCACCCAGACCACCCACCAGGAAAGAAACCGTTTGGAGACGGATTCGCCTGCTCCGCGGCGACGGACAGCATTCTTTAGCGGAGGACGAGCGTAAGCCCCTTCGCGCCGCGTCCAGGCGGACAAGCTCGCCCCAAAGATGGGCGCTCACTCATCCATCTCATCATTCAAATCTGCTCTGTATCCTCTGGCGGCGGCGGCGACAAAGTTGAATCGCGTCGGCGGCGCGGTGGCGTCAGGGGAATCCTTTCTCTGACGGCAGCCCAGCACCGTCAAGCTGCAGGGAGCCAGCGCGGCAAGGCAGGTTCTCCACCTGGGCAGCATCGCACGCAACGCTCGGCAGGCGCGCTTATGACGCCCTCCGAGGCCTGGGTGCACTCAGGCTGCGGAGGGGGATAAGCATCGCAATCAGCGCTGGCTACGTTTTGCCCCGCAGTGCAGACCGCGCCTGAGCAGGTTGTCGTCTCTTGTCTCGTGCGTTGTGCCGCACTAGCTCAGACGAGCACGCCTCAGGCAATCTGCCCTCTCACACCTCAGACCTTGCCCAGCCTCTCACAGGTTGCCGTCGCGTGTTTTGCTGGCGGCAGCAGGCGGCGTCAGAACTGATTTTGCGAAGGGCAATCTTGGTTGAAGGCATCTTTGGAGGAGCTGCCTGCCTGCGTGTTTGAGGAATCGGAAATACGGTTGCTCTCACCATGCCTGAGGCCACTCTCCTCTTTGTCTCGTCGGAAGAAAGGCCAGGTATCCACCTGCGGCGGGAGATCCTTCAGCTGTCCACTGTAACCGTGATGGCTCAGACAAGGTGTCTGAATTGCAGATTTGTGTCCTAGCACGCAGAGCAATCTGATTCTACGCGTCGTCCGAGGGAAGATGTCTTTCTCTCCGAGTGACGTCACGGCGATGATCGCTACCGCCGCCAGTGGAGCCTTCAACGGCGCAGGTGCAGATCAGGTGCGTGAGTGGGTGGACTTCGTCATCAATGTCGACGTCGACCCCGCCAAGAAGCACGATCTCTTCCACTGCGTGTCTGTCGCGCGGCTACTGGCCGAGACGGGAGGCAGCATCGCGCCAGCCGACTTCGAAGACCCTCACATGCGGGACATGATCAAGGCGAGCATTCCCGTTCACGCCACCCCCGTATGCCACCGAACAGGGCGACCCGTGGAAGAGCTGGAAAGTCTCGCCGGCACAGATTGTCTTGGCGCTCAAGGTGCAGGGGGCGTGCGCGAAGAAAGCCTCGCCAGGACCATCGGTGCCACCAGAGGTGGCCCACAACAACAAAGAGCTTTCGGGCATGGCTGAAGCAGTGAAGCAATTTGCGGAACTTCAGTCGCAGGCGCTGCAGAAAGGGAAGCCGAAAGGACTCAGTTTCAAGTTGCAGGACCGGAAACTCGAGCTGGGCATGCAGCATTTCGCCAAAGATGCACTCCCGTCAGAGGAGGTCCTCGCGAAGTTCGAGGCGGCGGGGAAGATCGCGCACGACAAAGGCAGGCCGTGGGTCGGGTCCGCTGAGGGCGAGGACCTGCGCGATCACCACCGCCCAACTTGGAGCCGGACTCCTATGATCGACGCTGTCGTGGGGGACGGCTCTTACGAGGAGCGGGTGAAGCAGAGCGCTGCCGCCAAGCGGAACATGGCGTGGATGGACAAAGTCGACTACGCTGGCTTTGCCACGTTCATGGGCCACCTGCACGAGTGGGGATTCAAGGTAATCCTCACCAAGGCATGCAGCATGGCTGACTTCCTTGCGTACGCCCACAACATCGTGCGAATCGCCGAGGAACACGGTGGAGTCAGGACAGCTTATCAATACGATGTTCTCCAGAGGAGGGCCATGGCCAGGGCTCTGGAGGAAGACGTCGTAGATTTGGCGCCTTACTTCGCCAAGATCGATCGTGAAAACCTAGCTGACGCCAAAGACAAAGTAAACAAAAGCTTCACGGAGGCTGGCCGGGCTGTGACAGCTAAGGGGCAGCAGTCGAAGGGTCAGCCCAAAGGCTGCGCCAAGGGCGTCGCCGACAAGGGCGGCAAGGGGAGCAAGAAGAGCTCCGACGGCACAGAGGCTGACAACCGGCCTGTCCGGTCGCCGGCCAAGCGCCCCAAGGGCACGGCGGGCACCGATTATCAGCACAGGTCTCGCAGCCCCCGCTCCGGCAATCAGCAGTACAACAGTTGGGGAAACAAGTGGTGAGTGGGCCAAGCACCACTAGTCGAGGGCGCCGGGAGTGATATCTCGGAGGAAGCATCAGACGACACGGAGGCGTCGCCGCTTCCAGGTACCAGTTCAAGGTCAAGTGAGTCAGCAAATTCTCCACTCGAAGCTGTCCAGGCAGCTTTCTTTGCATTTAGCGCCCGCGAGGATTTGCATAGCCTGGGTCCGAGCGACCACTTGCGCTGGGCCAGCGGCTTGCCAGAAGCCGACGATAGCCCGCGCGTGCCAACGTTTTTAAACGGCCATTTTGCGAGATCGGTTTCAATGTCGGTTGCCGAGCTGCAAACCGCTCGCCAGTCTGCTCTTGCCTTTTGGAAGCATCGGAAGCTAGTGACGGATCCACAGTGGCAGACTATCTTTAGAAGTTTGCCAGCTCACTGTCAGTCAGTGCTGGGTCCGGAGAATAACCTTCTGCTGCTGAAAGAGATGCTCGAGGCTATAGCATGGCCAGATAATACCTTGTTTCACAACCTCTGCCATGGCTTCCCTTTGGTGGGGCGCCTGCCTGCTAGTGGCATCCATGCGCCCGCTGCCACGTCTCTGGAACCAGCCGAGACTTTGCGGTCGCTTTTAGCACATCCGCGCGAGCGGAATGAGGCGACTCTCGGTAGAATCGCCGCGGAAAAGGGCGGCGATACGAGGGTTAGGACTCAATTTTTATCGGCCTGCTCAAAAGAAGTCGAAGATGGCAAGGCCCGCTTCCGTAACCTAGATGTAAATTCTTGTGTTTTAACAGCTCGCTTCCCTATCGTGCAGGGGGAGAGAGACGGAATGCCAAAAATTCGCTGCATAGACGACTTCACTGCGTCTGCGGTGAATGGCGCGGTTGTACATAGTGAAAGAACATGTCCAGACACGCTGGACACTTTGGTGGCATTAGTGCGCCACACAGCAGCAGGCAAGCAACACATTGCCATGAGGTGGAGGAAAGATGACTTCCGGCATGCTTTTAAGACACTGCCGATTTGCAGCGGCCACTTGCCGCTAGCAGTGACAGCTTGGCCAGAAGCAGTGGCAGACGGTAAGGTGTTACAGTTGCTGTGCCTACCATTTGGCTCTTCCGCCTCAGTGTCCGGTTGGGATCGTTTCGGTCTCGCCATTCAAAGCATTTTGGCAGCTCTGTTTCACTTGTTATATTTGCGTTTTGTCGACGATATGTTCGCCGGCGATTCGGCCCTGGAGGGGCGCGATATTGGCAGTGACTGCTTAATCGGCCCCGCCGGCTCTGCGCGCCTGGCAAGAGCAGTCGTGTCAGAACTGCTGGGCTGGGATCTCGACGCCGGCAAAGCCGTCACGGAGGCCACTAAGACCGTAGTCCTCGGAGTCTGCGTAGAATTTGACGACCACAACCAGCTGATCCAGTTTTCTCTCGAAGCAGAGAGGTTGGAAAATCTATTTGCCCGCCTTCTGGTGGAGTGGGCGCGCCTGCAGTGGGCCAGGAATCTGGACGCTGCCGGCGCGACAGGCGAGTGAGAGCCCCGAGAGAAGCGCCCCGCCACGCGCCGGCCCCACACTCCCCAGAAGCCACACCAAGCCATAAGGGCGGGCGGGCGGGCAACGACGAAGGCGATGACAAACAACACCACGGGCGCTGCGAACAGCACCTGGCCCACTATGTGGACCACTGGGGGCTTGCAAAGACCCCCCGGTGGAGCGAGTGCACCCCGCAGGTCGCTTGCTCCGCGGCGGCCGTGGTGCCGGGAACTTGCTATCCCGCCCCCGAGCCGGGCGGTGCCCCGATCGGCCTCCGGAGTTGTCGAAGACCACCGCTGCTCCGAGTTGGAGCCAACCAGGCCTTGGAAGAAATCCGCTGCTCCGTCGGGAGCCCAAGCCGTGACTGCCCACGAGTTTACGTACACGGTTAAAGCCATCAACTGATGAATCCACCAACCGGTTTACATCAGGCGGGGCTTTAGATTTTCCTCCCCATCGAAACCTTTGGTTTAGGGGGTATGAAAATCTATTTGCCCGCCTTCTGGTGGAGTGGGCGCGCCTGCAGTGGGCCAGGAATCTGGACGCTGCCGGCGCGACAGGCGAGTGAGAGCCCCGAGAGAAGCGCCCCAATGGTGAGGGCTCGACTCGCCCTGTCCATAACACTCCCAATGTAGGCGACTCGGGCCCGGATCCCCGCGTGAGTTCTGGAGCATCGCTCCGTTTTTAAATCCCGGACCTCCTGGACTTGGGACAAGCAGGGCTCGCTCGGAATAGCGCCAGCCAGATAGCATATTGCTGTCGTTTTTCTCAACTCTCTACGCCTGATCCATCGTCTGACGAATCGGAAAACTCTGCTGCCCACTTAGCAGCCAGAACTTCCCCCTTCGTCTGCGCCGCGGCGTAGCCGAACGCAGCTAAGCCACGCCAGCCGCCTGAATAAAACAAGGCTGGCACTCCCCCATGGCGCAGGGCGTCATTGGCCCAACCGCGGCGGAAGCAGTGGGTGCCCCATTCTGCTCCTCTCGGGAAACCAAGTGCTAGAGCTGCAGTTTTCAATGCTGCTAAAGCCCTGTCGTACTGGAGGATTGGAAATACTGCTCCCTGGCCGCAACGTCGACGCAAGACGCAGACCCCGCACAAGTCTGGCGATGCGGACTTGCAAATGCACTGCCGCACCACATGCACAGATTTGTCTTGCATTTTCCTTCTGTGCAAAACGACGGTAACCTCAGACACATTGTCACGGACGTGGCACCGCACTTCAGAGTGCGACGGGTCGGCACCTAGTTTAAGTACTTCACAGCCATACCTCAATGTGAAATGTCTGGCCACGACCCAACTGTCTGCGAGCTCCGCGTCTTGCAACACGTCCCGGGCGTAGCCCGCGAGTTCGCGGGTCTGCCTCGCAGACGCAGTGGCCTTGAGACGCGGCGCAGAAGTGCAGCTCTTCTGGGCGCCTTTGACTAGCATACTCGTGTCAGCCAGCGACCCCAAAGGCGCCTGTATAAGCCTGAGCGTAGACCGCAAATGAGAACAGTACCGGGACAGCGTGGACGCCCGTGGGACTGCAAATGCAAGCGCTGCGAGCACCACCTGATCAGGCGGCCACTCTGGTACGCCAGTTGCCGCCGCCAGCCTGCCCCACAATCGCACAGCTGATGCGTAGCCTTGTCCACTCTGTCGCCAGTTTTCAATTTCCTGGAGCAGCAAGCGGCCGCGGAGCACATCATCGCGACGCTCCGCCGGAATTTGCGCCAGCCACCGCGCTCTCGCCGATGGCAGAGATGAGGCCGCGGCGCCGTCATGCAGTCCGGGAGCTGGCGCTCTGCAAATGACAGAAATTGATTGCGCCAGGACATCAGCGGGAGGCGCACATCTCTGAGCTCTGGCTTGCACCAAAACTTCCACTGCTGCAGAAAGCTCGTCGGCCGCCGCCCTGGCAGCCGGCCTCCCGGGAGGCAGTTCTTGCTCACAAAAACATTCTGGCTTGTGTCTTTTCAACTTAGGCACGACGGCGCTTGAGCCGCGCGCGCCCGTCTGCCACGACACGGAACGCAGGAAGTCATCGGACAGCGTTTTGAGAGGTGGCCACACTTCTCGCAACTCTGCTGCTGAAAGGCCTTGGAGGTCGCCGCCATGAACAGCGCCAGAATCGGCCAGCGCCTGCAAGACTGCGCCAGGCGATGCCGGATGGCACGAAGCTGGCGTCCGGGCCAGCACACTCTGGAACCATGCCTTCAGCTCTGTTGGCACAGGAGTCTGCTGCGGCACCTGCGCGCCCCGGGCGGCCTCCAGATGGCGCCGCCGGGAAGCATCGATAAACTGGAAGGCCATCAAGAAACGCTTGTGCCCAACCGGCTACGGAATGAGGGGGCAGGCTGCGACAGGCAGGTGGCCACGAAGCCAGAAGAGAAGGCCACGACGGTCAACTGTTGCGTGCAACTTTTTCCCCTCCTGCGCTCGCGTCTGTCCTCACCAGAGCTCGCCCCAAACGCTTGCTTCCGGCCAGCGCCAGTGCACCTCCTCGAACCCTTGCTCGAGCAGAGTGCGCAGTTTGTCTGGCTCTTCATGGGCTCTGGACGGGGCGTCTGCAAGGTTCTGAGCAGACGGCGCACGGAAGGGGCACAAGACGTCGCCCCTGTCTGCTGCCGCGAACCAAATGGACGTCACTAAAGCATTCCAATCGATCTGCCTGGACGTCCCTTTGAGCAATGCTCCGAGCGCTGGGTTGGAATCCACGAATAACAAAATCTCCAGCCCTGGCTCCAGAAAGGTGTACGCGTGCCAAAGGCCACACACCGCAGCAATGAGCTCCCACGTGCCGATTTGCTGCCGGCGCGGCTTCACTCTGTCGCGAAGCCATCGCGGCACCCACGCTCGGGCGAACTGCTTTTGGTTGCCCTGCGCGAGAACCCACGCGAGTGCTCCGCACCCCGCTGCGTCGGTATAAATGACCAACCGGGGCCGCGCAGCTGGCAGGTAGGGTATCTCGCGGCGAGGGTTGGATTGCAAAAAGCGAAGCCACCAGTGGAAAGCCCGGCGCAGGCGCAGAGAGAGTTTGGAGAGACGACGGGCCGAGTGGAAGAACAGAGCTGCAAGATACACTCTTGCGCTTCTGCCAAACACCATCGTTGCTCCCCAACTCAGTTTCCCTGCTAGCTTCCGGGCCAGCGCCGGCGACAGCATGCCCAATTCGAGAATCTTATCGATCTCAGCAATCCACTTCACGCGCTTTGCCTCGGGAATGCTAAAGACGAAAAGCTCCCGGGCATCATCCAGGGCAACCTGGATGCCGAGAATTACGGCTACAGAAGCGTCGGTGACAGCTTTCGCGTCGTCCAGCTGCCAACCCAACAATTCTTGCACGACTTCGCGCGCAAGAAATGCAGCACCACTCGGTCCTGTGAGGGCAGTATCTCCCGGCGTCGCGCGGTCGACGCCGAAGAAGTCATCGACAAAACGCGGGTATACAATGCGGAACAGCTCTACAAGCACGTGTTGGAGCGCAGCACCGACGCGGTGCCATGCATGCACGCTTGCAACAGCCCCAAACGGGCAAGAAAAGAGCTGCAACGCGAAGCCTGTTCGCGCCGTGTTCTCTGTAACGGCCACAGCGCAAGGCAGGTCATCCGCGCAAATCGGCAAAGTCTTGTATGCGCCTACAACGTCATCCTTGCGAAGACGAAGTGTTGCTGGGCCTCTATCTGGCCCACTTGCTTCCCAGATGCCTTGGCCAATTGCTACTAGTGCGTCGAGGTGCTCGTGACGCACCCGCTCCTCGACTTGCGTGGCTTCGTTCACCTTGGAAGCGTGAAAATCATCAATGGCGCGGACAGCGCGCACAAAAGATGAACCTTTAAACTTCCACCCCTCGTCCACTCCGAAACGTGGAGAACACACCGCCTCGCTGAGTGTCGCCGACAACGGCGTCCATCTAGCTTTACCTGCCACCACCTCGGCTGCCGTCTGCGCCCGCAGTGCTGCTGCCGCTTCTTCATCCGACAGGGTAGAAGAAGCCGCTCTCAAAATCAGCGCTGCGTTGTTCGCAGGGGCCCGTCGCCAGAGTTCCTCTAACGACAAGGGCGGAACAGGTGAGCATGCGGGGAGCGTGCCGCTCGGGGGGATCTCCCCAACGAGCTTGAAACCACGCCTTAAATTTTTAACTAATTGAGCGTCTGGGCTACTCGATGCCTCCAGCATCTCTGCCAGCAAAAGCAAGTTTTTGTCCGGACCTAGAACGGCTTGCACGTGTGCTGGGAGTGTTCTAAACTCCCGCTGCCATTCAAAATCTGTCACTCGCTTGCGTTCGCGCCAGAAAGCTAAGGCAGACGCCCGGAAGCTGTGTAAAGAGCTCCTGTCCCCACTTTCATGAAGAACTGAGCTGTGCGCGCTGGCAGGTACACGGAAGACGCCAAAGCAAGGAGGCAGGGCAAACGCCCACTTGAAATGGCTTACAGGCGACATGGTAGCAAGTCTATGTACATCTTGCAACAAGCTGTTCACTTCAGCTTGTACTTCATGCAGATCCGTGGCAAAACCGACGGACCCGTCGAGACTATCTTCGCAAGTCTCTTGCGCGAGGGGAAGAGCCTCTGGATGATCCCCAGACGCATCGCTGGCGCTTTGCGAACCAGCTCACCACTTCTTGTCGCCCTTCTTGGTGTTGCCCTATTTCTTGGCATACCAGTCACCGTTCCCCTTGGGGCTGCGCGAACGCACAGGAGAGTGGACCTGGCGCCCCTTGGGGTGCTGGGCGGGCAGCTTGCCTCCCTTGGAGGGCCCCTTGCCGCCTCCCTTGCTGGAAGCGGGTGCCGGCCGCGACGGCTGGGGGCCAGAGGCCTGGCCCGTCTTCGCGGCCGCCTTCGCGGTCTCTTTCACGCGCTTTTCAGCGCTGTTCTTCGCGTCCGCCAGCACGTCGCGGTCCAGAGTGCACAGGAGCGTCTCTATCTGCGACCGCTCGTCCCTTTCCAACTCCCGGGCGAGCTTCTGTCTGAGCAAGAGATCGTAGTGTGTGCACACCCTGAAGCCGCCGTATTCTTCTGCCACCCGGGTGAGTACGATCTGGTACGCGAGCAACTGCGTGGAGGTGATGGCCTTCGTGAGGACCATCTTCACGCCCCAGTCCAGGATATGTCCATAGAACGTAGCGAATCCCACAAAAGCGGTCCTGTCCTCCAAGCTCCTCGTTTTCTTCGCCTCTACCGCGCTGCGCAGCTTCTCCTCGAAGGTGCCGTCGCCGACGGTCACGTCGATCTTGGGTGTCCGCGACCACGGCGGGCGAAAGGAGACTTGGAGGTCCTCTCCCTCTGCCGACCCAATATAAAGGCGGCCCTGGTCCCGTGCGACCTTGCTGGCCTTCTCCAACCGAATCATAGCCTCCTCCGAGGGCATCATATCTTTTGGGAGATTCCCGAGACCGAGCTCGTCCAGGCGCTGTTTCAAGTTGAATGACAAGTATTCCTTCTTGGGCTGGTCTCGCTCTTGCGTTGCCTTTGCAAGCGCCTCGATCGCCTTCGCCAGGTGCTCTGGCGAGGTACCGGTGCCACGCTCAACGCTGCCAGCCGGGCCGTTGCTCTGAGACCCTGCTGCCCGAGCTTGCAACTTTAAGAGCAGCCGTGATGTGCGCAGGGGTGAGCCGCACATCTTTCCACTCCGATCCCTCAGGGTCGTCTTGGAACGGCGTGGTGTTTGCGCGGATACCTTCGATGATGATAGTGCGCATCTGTGGGTCCGCGAAGTCCGACGGCGCTGCTGAGCCCATCTGTTCGGACATCACTCGGGCGACGCTGGCATAAAACACCTCGTCGTGGCTGAATGGCTCGTTTGCGTCCGCAACGAAGTGGAGCCACTCTTCGATGGCACTGCTCGACAACTTCAGCCACTTGCCTTCTGGAGATCAAAGACTGCACCTTTCCTGACTCAAGAGGCATGATGCGGTGTCCCCGAATGCTACAGCAGGTGGTGGGTGAGAGCGTGGACGCAAAGAGCAACCAATCACTCTGAGCCCAGACGACTCCGGAAGAGCCAATGCATGAACGCCTGGTGCCATTGCAACGCGACTGACACGGCCATTCTTTCTGTGGGACATGGGCGCACCACCGTTTCAGCCTCCTGAGCACCCCCCACCTGCGTCCAGCAGCCAGTTTTCCGATCGCGCCCAGCTGTCGCAACGGCACGTCGGCCGCTTGAGCCCCAGCACGAAGGAAGGAAGGGGAGAGAGTCCTCCGCTCCGCTCCGCCTTTCCTGGATGCAAATTCGCACAGCTCTCGCTGCCGCACATCCCGGCGACCCCCCTTTGACTTCCATCGCGGCCAGGGGGGCCACTCGGGTCAGCTTGGGGCGAAACCATGCAAGCTACAGCAGTGCCACGCCGATCCCAGTCGAACCCCTTTGACCGCTCAGCGGCCAGGGGAACTACATGGGTCTCCCTGCTCCTCCCCCTCCGCCAGGCCAGAGAGTAGGGAGTTATTTTCAGCGTACCGAGGCCTATTTTGGCCAAGTGGCAGCACGCGAGGGGGCTTCCGCTCATCCCACGCTAATGCAGGGGGGCGTCGTCGCCCTGAGATTTTTCGGACTGCCCGAAAATTGCGCCCAAGAAATCCGTCCGTAGCGGAACGAATGGCCAGTGGCCTGAGCCTAATTTTCACGAGCTACACCAGAATTTAATTCTGAGCTCTCTGGTGAAAGGGCGTCAGCATCGATATTCCGATTACGTGCCCGTTTGGGACGCGGGCCCCCCGGGGTCGGTCGAGGACGGGCGCGCTGCACAAGTGCAAAGCACCCCCGCCCCCGTTGTGTGCAGGTGGGGGGTTAGCCAATGCCCCCCCATCAAGGACTAGCTTCTGCCGCCTGCACACATCCGACCCCGAGTGCCCCAGAGTGTCCGTAGCCACTCCTTCTAGCTCGTGCGGTCCGCGAAATCACGCCCAGGACGATTCTCGTGCAGCCGTCCTCTGAGATGCTCCAGTGCCCCCAGGAGCGCGAATTTGCGCTGATTGCGAACCTGGGCAGTGCCACGACGCAAAAGTGTGCTCTGAATGCAATTCTGGGCGCGCGGATGCTTCGGAGCACGAGCGCTCCGATTGCGAATCTGGGCGCGCATCGGCGCCAGAACGCACAAATGAGCTCAGACTGCCACTCTGAGCGCGCTGGCGCCCAGGCGCGCGAATTCGCGCTGAGAGTGCGAATCTGAGCGCGCTTACGCTAGAATACAAGGTTTGCCCTCCAGATGCAATTCTCGGCGCAACGACGAAGGCGATGACAAACAACGCCACGGGCGCTGCGAACAGCCCTGGCCCACTATGTGGACCACTGGGGGCTTGCAAAGACCCCCCGGTGGAGCGAGTGCACCCCGCAGGGCGCTTGCTCCGCGGCGGCCGTGGTGCCGGGAACTTGCTATCCCGCCCCCGAGCCGGGCGGTGCCCCGATCGGCCTCCGGAGTTGTCGAAGACCACCGCTGCTCCGAGTTGGAGCCAACCAGGCCTTGGAAGAAATCCGCTGCTCCGTCGGGAGCCCAAGCCGTGATTGCCCACGAGTTTACGTACACGGTTAAAGCCATCATCTGATGAATCCACCAACCGGTTTACATCAGGCGGGGCTTTAGATTTTCCTCCCCATCGAAACCATTGGTTTAGGGGGTATGAAAAATGGAGCGCAGAAATTCGAGAGGCCCTGCGGCGAAGGTCGCTCTCGCCTGCGCGGGCTTTAAAATTAGCAGGCAAATTGAGCTGGGGTGCGACCGCCGTCTTCGGCCGAGGCGCGCGCGTCTACCTTGCTGCCATTTACCACCACGGCTCAGGCAACCAGAGCCGGCTGTCCCAGCGCACCAAATTGTGTCTGCGTTGGTGGCTGCGGTTCTTACAGGAACCGCCATCGAGGAGCGTCCCGGTGATGCGTCGCCAGAAGAAGCTTTGCATCCTTTACACCGACGCCACAGGCCAGGGACGGATGGCATGGGTCATCCAAACTCCCTGTTTAAAGGCTTGGGCTGCTGCTGATGTCCCAGCGAAGGCGAGGCAGTGGGTGCTTCATCGGAAGAATCAGATCGGCACTTGGGAGCTCATGGCGGCTCTCTGCGCGCTTAAGTTTTTGCTGAGTTATCTGCCTGGCGAGTTTGAAATCCTCGCCTTCGTGGATAACACAAGCGCGCTGGGTGCACTTTTACGCGGCTGTTCCAGGCAATTTGATTGGAACGAGCTCATAGGCGAGCTTTGGTTTGCAGTCGCGCAGAGGGGTCATTATTTGCACCTTTGGCACGTGCCATCGCATTTAAATTTGGCCGACGCTCCGACCCGGCCAGAAACCAAGTCAGAGCAGCTGCGTAAGTTAGCCGCCGACGGGTTTCAAGAAATGCCGTGGTCCTTCCCAGCCGACGCGCCCTGGTGATTCGGAGACAGTGAGCGGCAAAGGGGAAAAACATCATCGTAATCCTGTGTTGAGGTCATATCACGTGAGAATCGGTTGTCCACGCAGCTACTTGTGCGCACATTCTCTGTGTCTTCTGTTCCGGAGCTCTGGCCCAGCATGGCTTTGAGATTCATCGACAAAAGCCGTGCCGCTAAGTACTCGCATCCGCCAGCTGCCAGCGATGAGGTCGCGGAGGTCCGCGTCGAGGTGGAAGCGTCCCCTCTGGCGGCCGTCGTCCGCGGCGTCGCGGCGCAGGCAGAGCCAGGGCACCACGTCACGGGCTTGATCGCTGCGTTGACAGAATCGGGCTTCAAACACATGTCGGATCTGAGCGACATTGGAGCCGACGACTTCGCAGAGCTCGTGCCGGCATTCGCCGCTTGCAACAGCAGCTTCGTCAAAGCCTTCTTGTCGCACTGCCAGAGCAGCGCCAGTCGCGAGCAGGCAGCTCAAGCGCACAAGCCTGGCGGGCGAACGGAGCCCCAGCGCCCGGCATCTCTGGCAGCGGGCGTCGCTGCGCAGGCGGGCTCCGCCTCGGGCGGCGCAGGCGCTGGCTATGCTGGCGGCCAGACGCCCACTGCGAAGCGATTGGACGCCCCCGCCGAAGAGAAAGCCCGCGCTGCTTTTCTAGTGCTTGGAGAGGCGCGGCGGGCGCGGGCCGCTCCTGCGCCCGCAGTGCTCGCAGCCGCCGTGGCAGCTGCTGCCAATTGCAGCTGCTATCCGGGAGCGGAGCCCACTGGCAGGCCACGGGACGAGATCAAGCGGGCTCGTCGCGAAGCCAGCGGCGGCGACCATCTGAGCTTGCACACCTTGTGGGTGGAATTTGCCAGCTGGAGGAAAAGCGCCTCCCAGTATGCTTCCGCAGTACGCCTGTGGGGCGACGCTGCCACTGCTGTCGGGGCGCCTGGGTGGCCACCAACAGAACTGATCCTTGACACTTTCGTTGGTTTGTTTCGCAACGGCCACACCTTGCAGAGATACGTGTCGCACGTGCGCAGTGTATTGCACTTGGTGCAGGCTCCGCTGGGCGTCCTCGCAGATACGCATAGATTGTCGAGAGGCGCCGAAAAGATAACGAAGTATGAATTCAGAAGAGAGAAAATCCGTGCCACAGCTGAGGAGACCAGACGCATCCGTAAGTGGTGCTCGGAAGCCGGATATCCGACACTAGCGGCCTCGTGGGCGATTGCCCGCCATTTTTGCTTGAGATATTCTGAAGTGCTAAATCTGGGGACCCACGCGGTCGCATTTCGTTTTACCGGCGAGGGCCGTAAAACGTGCATCATCCGTTTTGCTCACCGGAAGTCGCACAATGAACCCTGCGAGACGACGAGGCGTTGCATCTGCCACCAGCAGGGTCGGCTCCTGTGCGGTGCTTGCACACTGTTCTCCTTAGGAGAAACAAGCGCTGTTCCTTTTTCAGGAATCCAATACGCCGACGCTCTCGCTGTGCTAAAGCTGGCAGCGAACGCCCTGCATCTGCGTAGCGCGCCTGCTTGGGGCACGCATGCGTTCAGGAGAGGGTTCGCAAACGAAGCCCTCCAACAAGGAGGGCCGACAGCATTGTTCTTTAGCGGTGGATGGAAAGGCGTGGCTGCTTTCGGCTATGCTAGCGCCCAGAGCCGAGGGGCTCTCACGGCCGCTGAATGGCTAGTAGAACATTCTGACTCCAGCGACGGCGAGCAGGACTGAGTTCGCATCGTTTGCATTGGGGCAAGGGAAAACACATCACGATGTCCTCTCCTCAGGCGCTGCTGCGCGGTCCGCCGCCTCCTGGTGCATTGGGAACCTCAGGACAGGGTCCAGGAGGCTCCGGCCAGGCAGCGCTTTCCTTTTGCCCCTTGCTGGCGCGAAGGCGCCGGCGCCGAGCCGTGACGGGGCCCCGGGGCCCGAGAACGTGTTCCGAGGTGCTTCGGGGCACCGCAGAGGCGAGGGCCTGCTTTCCCTTGGGCCAGGCTGCCAAAAATGATTTTCATGAAGCGTAAACTCGTTTCCGGCACAGGAAAATCATGTGGAGCAGGCCCAAGCGTGCTCGCCTCACCTCCTCTGCTCCCGCTCACACGCCTCTGCGCCTGCTTCGCGGGCAAGCGGTTCCTGGCGGGCCGGCTTGCGTTTTCGGAAGCGGAAGTATTCTCGGTGCTAGTCTGTTGGGTCAGCCGTTCTGGTCGCCCCACAGGAGACGCTCTCGGTCTCTGCGGGGAGCAGGGCCAAGCCAGGCCAAAGCACGAGCGACGGCCTGGTGCGCTGTGGCACTGCCCGCTCCCTCGCAGGCACGTGCCTGAGAGCTTGTCGGCAGGGGCCGCCTTCTCAGGCTCTCTGACCGAACGCTCTCCGCGTGGGACGGCGCCCGCAGGGCGGGCAGCAGCCGCCTGGCGGCGGTTTTGCCCACCCACATACCACCCTCGCGGCTTTCGCCGGCGCCACGTCCTGGCAGGGAACCTCAGGACAGGGTCCAGGAGGCTCCGGCCAGGCAGCGCTTTCCTTTTGCCCCTTGCTGGCGCGAAGGCGCCGGCGCCGAGCCGTGACGGGGCCCCGGGGCCCGAGAACGTGTTCCCAGGTGCTTCGGGGCACCGCAGAGGCGAGGGCCTGCTTTCCCTTGGGCCAGGCTGCCAAAAATGATTTTCTTCCGCTCGTGCTGATTGTCACTGTATTGCGCACGTGTGGCAAGATGCTGTCTTGGCTAAACGCTACCAGACAGCCCGACAGAAGTGAGCGAGACGCAGGATTTCTACAGCAATGGCTCATATCGCACAACTGCTCGAGGGATACATTCAATCGGATTCGCTTGGAAGTTGCCGAGGAGGCCCGCGTCCGAGGCAGTGCGCCGAAGGATGCCTGTGGGCGGGCGGTGTCGCTCGACCACGCCACTAAACACAAACTCCGAACCCAATACGGCTACAACAAGAGGCAGAGGGACGACGCTTTACAAGCAAATCCACCACCACATGTACCTGCACCTGCTCCGCCAGCATCCCCTGAAGAGGACGAAGAGGAAGAGAAGCCACAACCACGGAAACCAAAAAAAAGGAGGGTCTTGAGAAGCCCATCGCCACAACAAGATCCGCCCGAACAGGCTCCAGCCCCCGATCTTGCTGCTTCTCCCCCGAGCCCCCAAGCCGAAACAGAAGCACAGGCACCGCAGGTCAGACCAGAAAAACGATTTGAGATCATTCCAGATAGCCGAATCACAGCTACAGAAGGATTACAAAGGAACGCTTGGAAAAGGTGGGCCAAAGACAATGACACGAGTTTCAAACGCATTGATGGACCATGCAATGACAAGTTCTATGCAGTTTGTGGGAAATGTCCAGCGGAAGCAAAATGCAAAGTGAAGTACCATCTTATACCAATTGGTGATGATAGTTACCACGTTTGAAAGAATGCTGTAGAGCATGCTGGGGGACACCGACCAGCGCGCACTCCACAGAATCCGAGAGACGACGTACCATCCATCACGAAAGAGCAGCTGCAGGAGATTGATAAGATTATGGCACAACACGGACCGCGAATCACGCCTGAGGCGGTTCACGATCGCATGTCTAGTGCTGCGCCAGGAGACGCCGTTCAAAGAGCTGTGCACAAACGCCGGAACCGAGATGGAAGCAAAAAATCGTTCAAAGTGGAAGGATTGCAGGCTTGGTGCGCAGAGCGTTTTTTCTTAATCGATTCGGAACCCACGCCACCAGCAAACAGATTGAGTTTGGTTGTATTCAAAACTGCCGATGGGAATTGCCCAAGCATTTCACCACAGTACGTAAACATACCATTCACGATGTGGCATTTTGTCAACTACGCTGTCAAAGAAATCAGTACTGCCACTGGGTATATTGCGATGTCAGATTTTGCGTCGAAGATTGTGTGGCAGGGATACAAATTGGGCGCGCTGGATGTTCTAATTTATCGTATACGCCAGACGCCCGCCGTTACCGCAAGCACTTCGTGCCTCTGATCTTCATTTTATCAATGGAAGAGGAGGCTGCAGACTACAGCACCATGCTCGACGTAGCAATTAAAGCTCTTATTGTGGAATTTCGGCAGCAGGGCAAAGAAATCCCCACTCCGCTATTCGCTCAATTCCATTCGGATTTCGCCAAGAGCAGTCGCAAGGCTATCAAAGATATGCTACCGAATACGCAGCATGTCAACGATCTGGAACACTTGGAGCGGGCGCTGCTGGACCACCAAAAGAGAGGAGAACCAAATTCACGTTTCCCTAGAGCGATTGAAAGCGTAATCGCGGCTTGTTGTCTGACCGCGTATATCTTTAATAATGCAGCTTTCCATTTATACTGGACTCAAACACTGAAATATTGGGAAGAGGAATTGAATGCAAAAGGATTCGCTAAGTACTTTCGTGACGAATATGTGCGTCCATTGGAACTTCCTGACGGCACAGTTCTCTTCAGAGCGTCTTGGTGGTGTGGCCCGCTTTCTTCTGTCGAGCCAGGTTATCCAAGCAGCCAAAACATGGTCGAATCTTTCATGGCCATGGTGCGGCGGCAGTTTGCGCAACAAGGCCACCATATAGATCCTGTTCCATGTTTGGATAAATTTGAACAAAAATGCCGTCGATGGTGTACGACTCCAGGGGAAACCTTTTCCATAGCAGGACCGGGCCAGCGCTTGCACCACACACCTATTCCTTTGGATGACGCTTTACTCGACGGCGCTGGACGCACAATCAAGTTTGCAAAGAAAGTAATTCACGCGCCTTCAGCGCGGCAAATAGCAGTGGCATTTACTCAAAGCGGGGGGAAGAATATTTTGGAATGGGAAGCGCCGAAAACAAAAGCACGCAAGGGAAGCAGATATTTCTACATGAATAAGGAAAAAACAGATCCCTATGGACAAAGAAATGTGTGGTCATGCATGGAATCTGCAGCAGGCGGCAAACTTTGCTGATTTGGAAGCTCTTTGGAGGAAATACGGCATTTTAAAGCACCAGAACAGCAGAGACGAATTGATTTGGGAGAAGTTAAGCGAGCATTACCGTGATATCGTTCGTGTTAAGGCCACCGATGGTGAATTTACTTGTACGTGCGAGCTTTATTGTGCCGAGAGCGTGTGCAGTCATATATACGGCGTGCGCGAATGTATATTTCAGGAAATTGTTCGGGACAGAGATCTGGCTATATCATCTGGCGGGCGTAAAGGAGCACCTCCAACTAGAACTGCCGCAGTGGGCGCCCGCAACGCAGGAAGCAGCAAATGAGGCAGCAGAGGCAAAAGCACGTGCAAAGAAAAAGACAACTTCCAAATATGAACTGAGAATCCCCAGGGCAGCCCCAGAGGACCCAAGTACATTTCAAGGGGAAAGTTTTGGAGGATTGAGGGATTCACTCAAAGATACTCTTGGTCCTTTGCTGGTCGGTGGGATCGAAGGAGAAGTCGCTCTCTTCTTCCATTGGAATGCCTTACCTCCGCAACCCTGGCAGCATGTGGAATGGCGGGGGCGGGTCAGACTTTTGAGCGCAGCTGCGAACGAACAGGACCCAGATAAGCACCCCGAGATTCTCGAAGGCTACATCATCAATTTCTTCAGAATCCTAACAGACAACCTGGACTTGAAATTGAAGACAGATCGTGAGGTTGAGTCCGAATTGAAAAAACGATTCCAGGTTGGCGACGGCTCTCCCCACGGAGCAAATAATTGCTTGATCGATAGTCTGCTTCAGACAATGGTGGTAGCAAAGATTATCAAATTAGACACAAAACATACAAAGAATTTGCGTACGCCTGCGCTGGAGCACGTGCAGCATTACAATCAGAAATCAATGACCGTCATGGTTTCCTGGAGCATTTTAAACATGGTCCGGAATTGTTTGAATATGCGGTGCGGTGCTGTGCGGTGCTGTGCGGTGCTGTGCGGTGTTGTGCGGTGCTGTGCGGTGTTGTGCGGTGTTGTGCGGTGTTTTGGAGCGCGGTGCCTGTGCCGTGCCTGTGCCGTGCCTGTGTGGTGCTGCGCGGTGCCGTTGTTTTTGCTCTTCTTTGTGCTATGCCATTCGATGGCGCACGCGTGCAGCAAAGTGTTGTTTTTCCGTAGCCTTCCTGGATCAGCTCATGTTTTTTTTCTGCTCGTGCTGATTGTCACTGTATTGCGCACGTGTGGCAAGATGCTGTCTTGGCTAAACGCTACCAGACAGCCCGACAGAAGTGAGCGAGACGAACGATTTCTACAGCAATGGCGCATTTCGCACAACTGCTCGAGGGATACAATCAATCGGATTCGCTTGGAAGTTGCCGAGGAGGCCCGCGTCCGAGGCAGTACGCCAAAGGATGCCTGTGGGCGGGCGGTTTCGCTCGACCACGCCACTAAACACAAACTCCGAACCCAATACGGCTACAACAAGAGGCAGAGGGACGACGCTTTACAAGCAAATCCGCCACCACATGTACCTGCACCTGCTCCGCCAGCATACCCTGAAGAGGACGAAGAGGAAGAGAAGCCACAACCACGGAAAACCAAAAAAAAAAATGGTCTTGAGAAGCCCATCGCCACAATAAGATCCGCCCGAACAGGCTCCAGCCCCCGATCTTGCTGCTTCTCCCCCGAGCCCCCAAGCCGAAACAGATGCACGGGCACCGCAGGTCAGACCAGAAAAACGATTTGAGATCATTCCAGATAGCCGAATCACAGCTACAGAAGGATTACAAAGGAACGCTTGGAAAAGGTGGGCCAAAGACCATGACACGAGTTTCAAACGCATTGATGGACCATGCAATGACAAGTTCTATGCAGTTTGTGGGAAATGTCCAGCGGAAGCAAAATGCAAAGTGAAGTGCCATCTTATACCAATTGGTGATGATACTTACCACGTTTTAAAGAATGCTGTAGAGCATGCTGGGGGACACCGACCAGCGCGCACTCCACAGAATCCGAGAGACGACGTACCATCCATCACGAAAGAGCAGCTGCAGGAGATTGATAAGATTATGGCACAACACGGACCGCGAATCACGCCTGAGGCGGTTCACGATCGCATGTCTAGTGCTGCGCCAGGAGACGCCGTTCAAAGAGCTGTGCACAAACGCCGGAACCGAGATGGAAGCAAAAAATCGTTCAAAGTGGAAGGATTGCAGGCTTGGTGCGCAGAGCGTTTTTTCTTAATCGATTCGGAGCACAGCAAACAGATTGAGTTTCGTTGCATTCAAAACTGCCGATGGGAATTGCCCAAGCATTTCACCACAGTACGTAAACATACCATTCACGATGTGGCATTTTGTCAACTACGCTGTCAAAGAAATCAGTACTGCCACTGGGTATATTGCGATGTCAGATTTTGCGTCGAAGATTGTGTGGCAGGATACAAATTGGGCGTGCTGGGTTCTCTAATTTATCGTTATGCGCCAGACGCCCGCCGTTACCGCAAGCACTTCGTGCCTCTGATCTTCATTTTATCAATGGAAGAGGAGGCTGCAGACTACAGCACCATGCTCGACGTAGCAATTAAAGCTCTTATTGTGGAATTTCGGCAGCAGGGCAAAGAAATCCCCACTCCGCTATCCGCTCAATTCCATTCGGATTTCGCCAAGAGCAATCGCAAGGCTATCAAAGATATGCTACCGAATACGCAGCATGTCAACGATCTGGAACACTTGGAGCGGGCGCTGCTGGACCACCAAAAGAGAGGAGAACCAAATTCACGTTTCCCTAGAGCGATTGAAAGCGTAATCGCGGCTTGTTTTCTGACCGCGTATATCTTTAATAATGCAGCTTTCCATTTATACTTGACCCAAACACTGAAATATTGGGAAGAGGAATTGAATGCAAAAGGATTCGCTAAGTACTTTCGGGACGAATATCTGCGCCCATTGGAACTTCCTGACGGCACAGTTCTCCTCAGAGCGTCTTGGTGGTGTGGCCCGCTTTCTTCTGTCGAGCCAGGTTATCCAAGCAGCCAAAACATGGTCGAATCTTTCATGGCCATGGTGCGGCGGCAGTTTGCGCAACAAGGCCACCATATAGATCCTGTTCCATTTTTGGATAAATGTGAACAAAAATGCCGTCGATGGTGCACGACTCCAGGGGGAACCTTTTCCATAGCAGGACGGGCTTGATCGCTGCGTTGACAGAATCGGGTTTCAAACACATGTCGGATCTGAGCGACATTGGAGCCGACGACTTCGCAGAGCTCGCGCCGGCATTCGCCGCTTGCAACAGCAGCTTCGTCAAAGCCTTCTTGTCGCACTGCCAGAGCAGCGCCAGTCGCGAGCAGGCAGCTCAAGCGCACAAGCCTGGCGGGCGAACGGAGCCCCAGCGCCCGGCATCTCTGGCAGCGGGCGTCGCTGCGCAGGCGGGCTCCGCCTCGGGCGGCGCAGGCGCTGGCTACGCTGGTGGCCAGACGCCCACTGCGAAGCGATTGGACGCCCCCGCCGAAGAGAAAGCCCGCGCTGCTTTTCTAGTGCTTGGAGAGGCGCGGCGGGCGCGGGCCGCTCCTGCGCCTGCAGTGCTCGCAGCCGCCGTGGCAGCTGCTGCCAATTGCAGCTGCTATCCGGGAGCGGAGCCCACTGGCAGGCCACGGGACGAGATCAAGCGGGCTCGTCGCGAAGCCAGCGGCGGCAACCATCTGAGCTTGCACACCTTGTGGGTGGAATTTGCCAGCTGGAGGAAAAGCGCCTCCCAATATGCTTCCGCAGTACGCCTGTGGGGCGACGCTGCCACTGCTGTCGGGGCGCCTGGGTGGCCACCAACAGAACTGATCCTTGACACTTTCGTTGGTTTGTTTCGCAGCGGCCACACCTTGCAGAGATACGTGTCGCACGTGCGCAGTGTATTGCACTTGGTGCAGGCTCCGCTGGGCGTCCTCGCAGATACGCATAGATTGTCGAGAGGCGCCGAAAAGATAACGAAGTATGAATTCAGAAGAGAGAAAATCCGTGCCACAGCTGAGGAGACCAGACGCATCCGTAAGTGGTGCTCGGAAGCCGGATATCCGACACTAGCGGCCTCGTGGGCGATTGCCCGCCATTTTTGCTTGAGATATTCTGAAGTACTAAATCTGGGGACCCACGCGGTCGCATTTCGTTTTACCGGCGAGGGCCGTAAAACGTGCATCATCCGTTTTGCTCACCGGAAGTCGCACAATGAACCCTGCGAGACGACGAGGCGTTGCATCTGCCACCAGCAGGGTCGGCTCCTGTGCGGTGCTTGCACACTGTTCTCCTTAGGAGAAACAAGCGCTGTTCCTTTTTCAGGAATCCAATGCGCCGACGCTCTCGCTGTGCTAAAGCTGGCAGCGAACGCCCTGCATCTGCGTAGCGCGCCTGCTTGGGGCACGCATGCGTTCAGGAGAGGGTTCGCAAACGAAGCCCTCCAACAAGGAGGGCCGACAGCATTGTTCTTTAGCGGTGGATGGAAAGGCGTGGCTGCTTTCGGCTATGCTAGCGCCCAGAGCCGAGGGGCTCTCACGGCCGCTGAATGGCTAGTAGAACATTCTGACTCCAGCGACGGCGAGCAGGACTGAGTTCGCATCGTTTGCATTGGGCAAGGGAAAACACATCACGATGTCCTCTCCTCAGGCGCTGCTGCGCGGTCCGCCGCCTCCTGGTGCATTGGGGAACCTCAGGACAGGGCCCAGGAGGCTCCGGCCAGGCAGCGCTTTCCTTTTGCCCCTTGCTGGCGCGAAGGCGCCGGCGCCGAGCCGTGACGGGGCCCCGGGGCCCGAGAACGTGTTCCGAGGTGCTTCGGGGCACCGCAGAGGCGAGGGCCTGCTTTCCCTTGGGCCAGGCTGCCAAAAATGATTTTCATGAAGCGTAAACTCGTTTCCGGCACAGGAAAATCATGTGGAGCAGGCCCAAGCGTGCTCGCCTCACCTCCTCTGCTCCCGCTCACACGCCTCTGCGCCTGCTTCGCGGGCAAGCGGTTCCTGGCGGGCCGGCTTGCGTTTTCGGAGGCGGAAGTATTCTCGGTGCTAGTCTCTTGGGTCAGCCGTTCTGGTCGCCCCACAGGAGACGCTCTCGGTCTCTGCGGGGAGCAGGGCCAAGCCAGGCCAAAGCACGAGCGACGGCCTGGTGCGCTGTGGCACTGCCCGCTCCCTCGCAGGCACGTGCCTGAGAGCTTGTCGGCAGGGGCCGCCTTCTCAGGCTCTCTGGTGACCGAGCGCTCTCCGCGTGGGACGGCGCCCGCAGGGCGGGCAGCAGCCGCCTGGCGGCGGTTTTGCCCACCCACATACCACCCTCGCGGCTTTCGCCGGCGCCGCGTCCTGGCAGGGAACCTCAGGACAGGGTCCAGGAGGCTCCGGCCAGGCAGCGCTTTCCTTTTGCCCCTTGCTGGCGCGAAGGCGCCGGCGCCGAGCCGTGACGGGGCCCCGGGGCCCGAGAACGTGTTCCCAGGTGCTTCGGGGCACCGCAGAGGCGAGGGCCTGCTTTCCCTTGGGCCAGGCTGCCAAAAATGATTTTCTTCCGCTCGTGCTGATTGTCACTGTATTGCGCACGTGTGGCAAGATGCTGTCTTGGCTAAACGCTACCAGACAGCCCGACAGAAGTGAGCGAGACGCAGGATTTCTACAGCAATGGCTCATATCGCACAACTGCTCGAGGGATACATTCAATCGGATTCGCTTGGAAGTTGCCGAGGAGGCCCGCGTCCGAGGCAGTACGCCGAAGATGCCTGTGGGCGGGCGGTTTCGCTCGACCACGCCACTAAACACAAACTCCGAACCCAATACGGCTACAACAAGAGGCAGAGGGACGACGCTTTACAAGCAAATCCACCACCACATGTACCTGCACCTGAAGAGGACGAAGAGGAAGAGAAGCCACAACCACGGAAACCAAAAAAAAGAGGGTCTTGAGAAGCCCATCGCCACAACAAGATCCGCCCGAACAGGCTCCAGCCCCCGATCTTGCTGCTTCTCCCCCGAGCCCCCAAGCCGAAACAGAAGCACAGGCACCGCAGGTCAGACCAGAAAAACGATTTGAGATCATTCCAGATAGCCGAATCACAGCTACAGAAGGATTACAAAGGAACGCTTGGAAAAGGTGGGCCAAAGACAATGACACGAGTTTCAAACGCATTGATGGACCATGCAATGACAAGTTCTATGCAGTTTGTGGGAAATGTCCAGCGGAAGCAAAATGCAAAGTGAAGTACCATCTTATAACAATTGGTGATGATGCTTACCACGTTTTAAAGAATGCTGTAGAGCATGCTGGGGGGCACCGACCAGCGCGCACTCCACAGAATCCGAGAGACGACGTACCATCCATCACGAAAGAGCAGCTGCAGGAGATTGATAAGATTATGGCACAACACGGACCGCGAATCACGCCTGAGCCGGTTCACGATCGCATGTCTAGTGCTGCGCCAGGAGACGCCGTTCAAAGAGCTGTGCACAAACGCCGGAACCGAGATGGAAGCAAAAAATCGTTCAAAGTGGAAGGATTGCAGGCTTGGTGCGCAGAGCGTTTTTTCTTAATCGATTCGGAGCCCACGCCACCAGCAAACAGATTGAGTTTGGTTGTATTCAAAACTGCCGATGGGAATTGCCCAAGCATTTCACCACAGTACGTAAACATACCATTCACGATGTGGCATTTTGTCAACTACGCTGTCCAAGAAATCAATACTGCCACTGGGTATATTGCGATGTCAGATTTTGCGTTGAAGATTGTGTGGCAGGGATACAAATTGGGCGCGCTGGATGTTCTAATTTATCGTTATACGCCAGACGCCCGCCGTTACCGCAAGCACTTTCTTCATTTTATCAATGGAAGAGGAGGCTGCAGACTACAGCACCATGCTCGACGTAGCAATTAGAGCTCTTATTGTGGAATTTCGGCAGCAGGGCAAAGAAATCCCCACTCCGCTATTCGCTCAATTCCATTCGGATTTCGCCAAGAGCAGTCGCAAGGCTATCAAAGATATGCTACCGAATACGCAGCATGCCAACGATCTGGAACACTTGGAGCGGGCGCTGCTGGACCACCAAAAGAGAGGAGAACCAAATTCACGTTTCCCTAGAGCGATTGAAAGCGTAATCGCGGCTTGTTTTCTGACCGCGTATATCTTTAATAATGCAGCTTTCCATTTATACTGGACTCAAACACTGAAATATTGGGAAGAGGAATTGAATGCAAAAGGATTCGCTAAGTACTTTCGTGACGAATATTTGCGTCCATTGAAACTTCCTGACGGCACAGTTCTCCTCAGAGCGTCTTGGTGGTGTGGCCCGCTTTCTTCTGTCGAGCCAGGTTATCCAAGCAGCCAAAACATGGTCGAATCTTTCATGGCCATGGTGCGGCGGCAGTTTGCGCAACAAGGCCACCATATAGATCCTGTTCCAATTTTGGATAAATTTGAACAAAAATGCAGTCGATGGTGTACGACTCCAGGGGAAACCTTTTCCATAGCAGGACCGGGCCAGCGCTTGCGCCACACACCTATTCCTTTGGATGACGCCGCAGGAGCACGCGGTGGCGCTGGAGGAGGTCTCGGACGGAGAGAGTCTCAAGAGCGTCCTGCTTCACACGGGCATGGAGCTGCACAAGCTGCGCTGCCTCCGTTTCGTCACCCAAGCAGCCTTCGAGAGGCGCAAGATCCTCGGGCGCATGATGAGCTGCGAGAAGCAGAAGACGGAGGAGGCTCTCATGGCCCTGCGCGTCTTCGCCGCGAGCGCCCACGACCTGGTGCACGGCGGGCAGCTCTCGTCCCAGAGGCGCCGGCTTCCATGCCCTCACGCAGAGGAAATCCAAGCCCTGAACCGCTCCGCCACGGCGGCCATCGGGCTCGGGTGCGCAGCGAGCATCTACGCCTTGGACTGCTCGCCGGAGGTGGAGGCGAGGCGCCTGTGCGTCGCTCTGGCGCAGGAGCAGATGGGCGCCCTGCTCTACCACGCGTATTATAAGCACACGACGTGCGAGCTCATCAGGGCGTACCCGGCGCTTCTCGCAGACAGGGCCGTAGGTGTGCTCGAGTCCTGTCCGGACTTCGCTGCTCCTGCCTTACGCGAAGCACACAGCCTCGCGGTGGGGGCGCTCTTCGCCACCTTCGCGCCCGAGGCACAGGCGCGGCTCGCGAGGCTGGTGTGCCGGAGCCTGAGCGCGGCAGAGCTGTCGCAGGAGGTGGCGCTCGAGACCACGAGACAGAAGCCCACGGGCAAGCAGCACTTCCTGGCTCAGATGCTCGCGATCATGACGAGGCAGGGCCACATCGAGGCAGTGGGCGCAGCGCAGCGGTTTTTCCACGACGCGGCCCAGTGCGACAAGGTACTGGCGCGCCTGCTGAGGGACAAGGATGGAGCCGCGGTGCAGCTGCTGCTGAGCCTGCTCGACAGCAACCTGGACGACCCAGTGGGCCTGCCGCAGAGCCGCGCCGTTCAGGGCGACATGCTGGCGTGGATCGTTTCGCTTCTCCGCAGCCCGTCCGGGAGAGTGGCCATGGGCTTCGACCCGATCTCCTACACTTCGGAGGGCCCCAGCGTCGGCAACGAGGCGCATCCTCGGAAGCCGCGTCGAGCTCTGAAGCGCCGTATCGTGGAGACGGTCCAGGCTCGCCTCCCGCCGGGAGACTTGGCGCAGGTGGTGTTCGTGCTCTTCGACGCGGTGCCCCCCTCCAAACCTCCAGACTGGACGCAGATGTGGAGCGACACGCAGCTCTACGGGCGCTTAGCCGAGGCCTTCAGGGAGACGGACAGCAACGGCCTCAACCGCCACTACCCCACCTTGGAGCAGGCGCAGCGGCAGGCGTCTCTCAACGCGCTCCTCCTTGCCGAGCAGGCGCGGAACAAGCCGACGCAGCTCCTCTTCGGCGCGGACGTGGTGTCCTTCGACGGCAGCTTCTGCGCGGCCGGGCGCCTGGGCAAGCTGAGCACGACGGGCCCCGTGGTCGACTTCTTCAAGAAGAGCATCCCCGAAGACTTCCCCGACCCGAAGAAGTACTCCGTGGAGGAAGACATTCTCGCGTCCGCGTGCGCCATGCTCGAGGCGGGGGTGGTGAGCCTTCCTGCCCTGGGAAGCAGCGAGGAGGGCCTCCTCTGCCAACCACTGGAGGGCGGCCTCGCCTCGCAGCCGTCAGCGAGGGCCCTGGCCGACGGCCTGGCCGGGGGGGCCAACCAGGCCGCGGAGCAGGGGCCCCAGCACTACTGGAGCAGCTGGGGGCCGCGGGGGGCTCACACGGGCTGGTGTTGCGAGCAGCCGCAGGAGCAGCCGCAGGAGCAGCCGGAGAACTGGGGGGCGCCGGGGCCCCTGGACTGGCCCTTGGGCTGGGCCCAGCTCGCGCAGCTCCAGGGCATGGTGCTGCTGCCGGAGCAGACGTGGCTCGCAGCGCTGGCGCAAGGGCCAGGCGCACGCGAACTGCCCCTCCTGTGCCTCGCTCCGCGCGAGCTGCCGGGGGAGCTGCAGCAGCGCGACCTGGAGGCGGAAGACGTGGTCTGGCAAGTGAGCGCGGCCCTAGCCGCTCCTCCTCGCGAGAATCCCGCCTTCGTGGTGTCGGGATGCAGCACGCCCGAGGACTTCTGGGCGCGCTACGAGCCGCCCAGCGCGGCTCAGGTGAGCGCTGCCCTAATGGGCGCCGACTTCCGCGGACTCCGTGGAGACTGGGTGCAACACGCCAGATGACTTCTGGGCGCGCTACGAGCCGCCCAGCGCGGCTCAGGTGAGCGCTGCCCTGTGGGCGCCGACTTCCGCGGACCCCGGCTTCGTGTTTGCGGGGTGCAACGCGCGGGATGACTGCGCGCGCTTCGAACCGGGCGACGGGGTGGGGGCGCTGCGCGTGCCGACCGCCGCGGGCTCTGTGGTGTCGGGATGCAGCACGCCCGAGGACTGCTGGGCGCACTACGAGCTCCCCAGCGCGGCGCAGGTGAGCGCGGCCCTGCCCGCGATGCCTCCTCCCTGACATTTTTTCCTAGGAGGCCGCGGCGTCTCGGTGCTCCATGTAGCGGCGCCCGTGAGCAGTCTGGGTCAGCCGCCGCGGACGACTGGCGTCGGGAGAGAGGAAGACACCTCAAAAGAGAGCTCGTCTCTGCTCCAGCGCGCTCGACGCCCTGGCGCTCACCGCGCGCCAGGGCGTCGAGCGCGCTCCGTGGGCTCCCTGCTCGGTTTGCGCGCACAATGACAGCCTGGCGCATCGCACGGCGCGCGCCCACGCAGTCTGAGGGCTCAGCAGGCCAGAGAGATGCACTGGGAGAGGAAGGAAGGCGCGCAGGGAGGCCAGGGGCGCCGGGGAAGAGAGCGCAGGGCACAAGCGCAGACGCAGGAGTGTGCGCAGGGCAGAGGCGGTTCGTGCGCAGGGAGGGGCAGCAGGCGCTGGAGTGCACGCAGGGCAGATGTGCACGCAGGGCAGACGGCGGTTCGTGACGCAGGGGAGATGGCGGTGGGAGATGGCGGTTCGTGACACAGGGGAGATGGCGGTTGGTGACGCAGGGCAGACGGCGGTTCGCGACGCAGGGGGGAAACCAAGGGCGCGCGTGTGATTGCGCAGCCTACTCGATTTTGATCGCGCAGCCTACTCCCCTCATTCCTCTTTTCCCGCAGGCGTCTCCCCTTTCAAGGCGCGCGCCCTTCTCCCCTCCCCCTCCCCCCGCGCCCCGGGGGCGGACGGGCATGGCAGCCGCCGCGCCCGCCGGTTCTCTCTCGCCTGCGGCCCTCGAGGAAGAGGCGGCAGCGCCGCCGCAGCCCGCCGGCGAGGACCCGCAGAGGAAAGCGGCCAGGAAGGCCGCGCGCCGAGACAGGCGGGGAGCAGACGCCGGCCAGCGCTCCCCGGGAGAGAAGGAGAAGAAGGAGAATAAGGAGAAGAAGGAGGAGAAGGAGGAGAAGGAGGAGAAGGAGGAGAAGGAGGAGAAGGAGAAGAAGGAGAAGAAGGAGAAGAAGGAGAAGAATAAGGAAAAGAAGCAGAAGAAGCAGAAGAGGGAGGGCGAGGCGAGCGGCCCCGCTGTCGGCGGAGAGACTGCGCCGAGGAGGCTCGGAGGCGTACCGCCCGGAGGCGTGCCGCCGCGAGGCGCCGCGGATAGCCTCGCTCCCCGTGCTCTCGCAGCGGCTGAGGCAGACGGAGGCGACGATTCCCTGGACCTCAGCGCCATCGGCCAGCAGGTGGCGAGAGTCATGTCTCGGCAGGCCGACCGCTTCATGGAGGAGCGCGGCCGCAGCGCTGGCGCGATTTCCGAGGAGGATGAGCGCAGCGAGAGCGAGCAGCTGTACGCCACCGTGGACGCGCTGCTGTCGAGTCCTCCTCGAGGACAGCGCGAGGAGCGCAAAGACGAGGCCGAACAGCTCCGCGGGCCGGAGAGAGAGCCACTGCAGGGGGAGCACCAGGAGGGAGAGGAGCTGGAGAGCTAGTGGCAGGAGCAGCTGCAGGGCCAGCAGCCGGAGCAGCAGTGGCCCTCCGCAGCAGCTTTCCCTGCAGCTCTTGCGGTAGACGAGGAGGCCGCCTGGGAGGAGGCCCCTGATGGCCCGGAGGACTCCCGCGCCGAGGAGGAGCAGGAGGAGGAGCAGGAGGAGGAGGAGCAGATGGACGCGCACACCGGCTGCTCGCGACCGGCCTGCGCGTCCACCTGCTCCTCCTCCTCCTGCTCCTCCTCCTGCTCCTCCTCGGCGCGGGAGTCCTCCGGGCCATCAGAGGCCTCCTCCAGGCGGCCTCTCGTCTACCGCAAGAGCTGCAGGGAAAGCTGCTGCGGAGGGCCTCTGGCTGCTGGCCTGCAGCTGCTCTGCCAATGGCTCTCCAGCTCCTCTCCCTCCTGGTGCTCCCCCTGCAGTGGCTCTCTCTCCGGCCCGCGGAGCTGTTCGGCCTCGTCTTTGCGCTCCTCGCGCTGTCCTCGAGGAGGACTCGACAGCAGCGCGTCCACGGTGGCGTACAGCTGCTCGCTCTCGCTGCGCTCATCCTCCTCGGAAATCGCGCCAGCGCTGCGGCCGCGCTCCTCCATGAAGCGGTCGGCCTGCCGAGACATGACTCTCGCCACCTGCTGGCCGATGGCGCTGAGGTCCAGGGAATCGTCGCCTCCGTCTGCCTCAGCCGCTGCGAGAGCATGGGGAGCGAGGCTATCCGCGGCGCCTCGCGGCGGCACGCCTCCGGGCGGTACGCCTCCGAGCCTCCTCGGCGCAGTCTCTCCGCCGACAGCGGGGCCGCTCGCCTCGCCCTCCCTCTTCTGCTTCTTCTGCTTCTTTTCCTTCTTCTCCTTCTTCTCCTCCTTCTCCTCCTTCTTCTCCTTATTCTCCTTCTTCTCCTTCTCTCCCGGGGAGCGCTGGCCGGCGTCTGCTCCCCGCCTGTCTCGGCGCGCGGCCTTCCTGGCCGCTTTCCTCTGCGGGTCCTCGCCGGCGGGCTGCGGCGGCGCCGCCGCCTCTTCCTCGAGGGCCGCAGGCGAGAGAGAACCGGCGGGCGCGGCGGCTGCCATGCCCGTCCGCCCCCGGGGCGCGGGGGGAGGGGGAGGGGAGAAGGGCGCGCGCCTTGAAAGGGGAGACGCCTGCGGGAAAAGAGGAATGAGGGGAGTAGGCTGCGCGATCAAAATCGAGTAGGCTGCGCAATCACACGCGCGCCCTTGGTTTCCCCCCTGCGTCGCGAACCGCCGTCTGCCCTGCGTCACCAACCGCCATCTCCCCTGTGTCACGAACCGCCATCTCCCACCGCCATCTCCCCTGCGTCACGAACCGCCGTCTGCCCTGCGTGCACATCTGCCCTGCGTGCACTCCAGCGCCTGCTGCCCCTCCCTGCGCACGAACCGCCTCTGCCCTGCGCACACTCCTGCGTCTGCGCTTGTGCCCTGCGCTCTCTTCCCCGGCGCCCCTGGCCTCCCTGCGCGCCTTCCTTCCTCTCCCAGTGCATCTCTCTGGCCTGCTGAGCCCTCAGACTGCGTGGGCGCGCGCCGTGCGATGCGCCAGGCTGTCATTGTGCGCGCAAACCGAGCAGGGAGCCCACGGAGCGCGCTCGACGCCCTGGCGCGCGGTGAGCGCCAGGGCGTCGAGCGCGCTGGAGCAGAGACGAGCTCTCTTTTGAGGTGTCTTCCTCTCTCCCGACGCCAGTCGTCCGCGGCGGCTGACCCAGACTGCTCGCGGGCGCCGCTACATGGAGCACCGAGACGCCGCGGCCTCCTAGGAAAAAATGTCAGGGAGAGGCATCGCGGGCAGGGCCGCGCTCACCTGCGCCGCGCTGGGGAGCTGGTAGTGCGCCCAGCAGTCCTCGGGCGTGCTGCATCCCGACACCACAGAGCCCGCGGCGGTCGGCACGCGCAGCGCCCCCACCCCGTCGCCCGGTTCGAAGCGCGCGCAGTCATCCCGCGCGTTGCACCCCGCAAACACGAAGCCGGGGTCCGCGGAAGTCGGCGCCCACAGGGCAGCGCTCACCTGAGCCGCGCTGGGCGGCTCGTAGCGCGCCCAGAAGTCATCTGGCGTGTTGCACCCAGTCTCCACGGGGTCCGCGGAAGTCGGCGCCCACACGGCAGCGCTCACCTGAGCCGCGCTGGGCGGCTCGTAGCGCGCCCAGAAGTCCTCGGGCGTGCTGCATCCCGACACCACGAAGGCGGGATTCTCGCGAGGAGGAGCGGCTAGGGCCGCGCTCACTTGCCAGACCACGTCTTCCGCCTCCAGGTCGCACTGCTGCAGCTCCCCCGGCAGCTCGCGCGGAGCGAGGCACAGGAGGGGCAGTTCGCGTGCGCCTGGCCCTTGCGCCAGCGCTGCGAGCCACGTCTGCTCCGGCAGCAGCACCATGCCCTGGAGCTGCGCGAGCTGGGCCCAGCCCAAGGGCCAGTCCAGGGGCCCCGGCGCCTCCCAGTTCTCCGGCTGCTCCTGCGGCTGCTCCTGCGGCTGCTCGCAGCACCAGCCCGTGTGAGCCCCCCGCGGCCCCCAGCTGCTCCAGTAGTGCTGGGGCCCCTGCTCCGCGGCCTGGTTGGCCCCCCCGGCCAGGCCGTCGGCCAGGGCCCTCGCTGACGGCTGCGAGGCCGAGGCCGCCCTCCAGTGGTTGGCAGAGGAGGCCCTCCCCCTCGCTGCTTCCCAGGGCAGGAAGGCTCAGCACCCCCGCCTCGAGCATGGCGCACGCGGACGCGAGAATGTCTTCCTCCACGGAGTACTTCTTCGGGTCGGGGAAGTCTTCGGGGATGCTCTTCTTGAAGAAGTCGACCACGGGGCCCGTCGTGCTCAGCTCGCCCAGGCGCCCGGCCGCGCAGAAGCTGCCGTCGAAGGACACCACGTCCGCGCCGCAGAGGAGCTGCGTCGGCTTGTTCCGCGCCTGCTCGGCAAGGAGGAGCGCGTTGAGAGACGCCTGCCGCTGCGCCTGCTCCAAGGTGGGGTAGTGGCGGTTGAGGCCGTTGCTGTCCGTCTCCCTGAAGGCCTCGGCTAAGCGCCCGTAGAGCTGCGTGTCGCTCCACATCTGCGTCCAGTCTGGAGGTTTGGAGGGAGGCACCGCGTCGAAGAGCACGAACACCACCTGCGCCAAGTCTCCCGGCGGGAGGCGAGCCTGGACTGTCTCCACGATACGGCGCTTCAGAGCTCGACGCGGCTTCCGAGGATGCGCCTCGTTGCCGACGCTGGGGCCCTCCGAAGTGTAGGAGATCGGGTCGAAGCCCATGGCCACTCTCCCGGACGGGCTGCGGAGAAGCGAAACGATCCACGCCAGCATGTCGCCCTGAACGGCGCGGCTCTGCGGCAGGCCCACTGGGTCGTCCAGGTTGCTGTCGAGCAGGCTCAGCAGCAGCTGCACCGCGGCTCCATCCTTGTCCCTCAGCAGGCGCGCCAGTACCTTGTCGCACTGGGCCGCGTCGTGGAAAAACCGCTGCGCTGCGCCCACTGCCTCGATGTGGCCCTGCCTCGTCATGATCGCGAGCATCTGAGCCAGGAAGTGCTGCTTGCCCGTGGGCTTCTGTCTCGTGGTCTCGAGCGCCACCTCCTGCGACAGCTCTGCCGCGCTCAGGCTCCGGCACACCAGCCTCGCGAGCCGCGCCTGTGCCTCGGGCGCGAAGGTGGCGAAGAGCGCCCCCACCGCGAGGCTGTGTGCTTCGCGTAAGGCAGGAGCAGCGAAGTCCGGACAGGACTCGAGCACACCTACGGCCCTGTCTGCGAGAAGCGCCGGGTACGCCCTGATGAGCTCGCACGTCGTGTGCTTATAATACGCGTGGTAGAGCAGGGCGCCCATCTGCTCCTGCGCCAGAGCGACGCACAGGCGCCTCGCCTCCACCTCCGGCGAGCAGTCCAAGGCGTAGATGCTCGCTGCGCACCCGAGCCCGATGGCCGCCGTGGCGGAGCGGTTCAGGGCTTGGATTTCCTCTGCGTGAGGGCATGGAAGCCGGCGCCTCTGGGACGAGAGCTGCCCGCCGTGCACCAGGTCGTGGGCGCTCGCGGCGAAGACGCGCAGGGCCATGAGAGCCTCCTCCGTCTTCTGCTTCTCGCAGCTCATCATGCGCCCGAGGATCTTGCGCCTCTCGAAGGCTGCTTGGGTGACAAAACGGAGGCAGCGCAGCTTGTGCAGCTCCATGCCCGTGTGAAGCAGGACGCTCTTGAGACTCTCTCCGTCCGAGACCTCCTCGAGCGCCACCGCGTGCTCCTGCGGGCGGCGAGGGCACCGCGTCACGCAGCAGCCGCGCAGGTCGCTGAAGTTCTTGGCGTAGGCGGCCCAGCGCCAGAGCAGCTCCTTCTGGTCGGCGTAGCGCGCTGCCTGGCCCAAATGCACGTCCTGCAGGGAAGACAGCGCGTCCAGGGCGTGCACGATAGCGGCGGCCTGTGGATCCTCGTAATCCAGGACCACCAGATCCTTCTTCTCCTCACGCCCAGCCGCTTGCGCGGCGCGGTGAAGCGGCGGGAAGGACGCAGCGTGGTCCGCGGCGCGCTGCTCGTGCCGCTCGATCGCTTCCAGACGCGCCAGGCAATCCAGGGCCGGCAACGAGGTGCGGTGACCCGGCATGTCGCTGGCCAGTGCGACGGGGAAGGGGCGGAGGCCGGGCACCAGGTGTCCTCTCGCACGTCTCGAGCCCAGGCGCCCACAGACACACAGAAGGCAGAGCGTGGTGCACCTCCCGGCGGCCCGCTACGACTCCGCGCCCGCTCCCCGCCCGCTCCCTGCCCCCGCCCGCCCCCCGCCCGCTCCCCCCCCCGCCCTTCTCTCCTCAACGCCCTGCCTTCTCTCCCCGCCCTTCTCTCCCACCTCACTCTGCCTCCACTCCCCGCTCTCCCCTCGCCGAGCCTTCCTCTCCCCTCGCCGAGCCTTCCTCTCCCCTCGCCGAGCCTTCCTCCACTTCACCCGCCCACTCCCGCCCACTCCCGCCCACTCCTGCTCCCGCCCACTCCTTCTCCCGCAAGCTGTGGCGGCCGAACGGGTAGGGGTGTCGCGAGCCGGCCTCCCGCCCACTCCCCGCTCCCGCCCACTCCCGCCCACTCCCCGCTCCCGCCCACTCCCCGCTCCCCGCTCCCGCCCACTCCCCACTCCCGCCCACTCCTGCTCCCGCCCACTCCCGCCCACTCCCGCCCACTCCCGCTCTCGCCCACTCCTGCTCCCGCCCACTCCCTGCTCCCGCCCACTCCCTGCTCCCGCCCTTTTCAAGCACTGGTGGCCGAACGGGTAGGGGTGTCGCGAGCCGGCCTCCCGGTTCTTCCTTCCCGCTCCTGCTCCCGCCCGCTCCTGCTCCCGCCCACTCCCGCCCACTCCACTCCCGCCCCTGCTCCCGCCTGCTCCCGCCCCACTCCCGCCCACTCCCCCGCTCCCGCCCGCCCCGCCCCACTCCCGCCCACTCCGCCCACCCGCCCCACTCCCGCCCACTCCCTGCCTGCTCCCGCCTCTCCCGCCCACTCCCCGCTCCCGCCCTCTCCTCCTCCCCCTCCCCGCTCCCGCCATCCCTGCTCCGCCCACTCCCGCTCCCGCCCACTCCCTTCTCCCGTCCTTTTTCAAGCAGTGGTGGGCCGAACGGGTAGGGGTGTCGCGAGCCGGCCTCCGGTTCTTCCTTCCCCGCTACCTGCTCCCGCCCACTCCCGCCCACTCCCGCCGCGCCCACTCCCGCCCACTCCCGCTCTCCCCGCTCCCGCCCACTGCTCCTGCCCCGCCCACTCCCGCCCACTCCCGCCCACTCCCGCTCCCCCCCTCCTGCTCCCGCCCACTCCCTGCTCCCGCCCACTCCCTGCTCCCGTCCCTTTTCAAGCAGTGGTGGCCGAACGGGTAGGGGTGTCGCGAGCCGGCCTCCCGGTTCTTCCTTCCCGCTCCTGCTCCCGCCCGCTCCTGCTCCCCCGCCCACTCCCGCCCACTCCTCCCACTCCCCTCCTCCCGCCCACTCCCTCCCGCCCACTCCTGCTCCCGCCCACTCCCGCCCACTCCTCCCGCTCCCGCCCACTCCCGCCCCGCCCACTCCCGCCCACTCCTGCTCCCGCCCACTCCTCGCCCACTGGCCGAACGCGCGAGCGGCCTCCCGGTTCTTCCTTCCCGCTCACTCCTGCTCCCGCCCACTCCCGCCCACTCCCGCTCCCGCCCACTCCTGCCCACTCCCGCCCACTCCCGCTCCTCGCCCACTCCCGCCCACTCCCGCCCACTCCCGCCTGCTCCCGCCCACTCCCCGCTCCCGCCCTCTCCTCCTCGCCCCTCCCCGCTCCCCCCACTCCTGCTCCCGCCCACTCCCTGCTCCCGCCCACTCCCTGCTCCCGTCCTTTTCAAGCAGTGGTGGCCGAACGGGTAGGGGTGTCGCGAGCCGGCCTCCCGGTTCTTCCTTCCCGCTCACTCCTGCTCCCGCCCACTTCCGCCCACTCCCGCTCTCGCCCGCCCACTCCTGCCCACTCCCGCCCACTCCCGCCCTCTCCCGCTCTCGCCCACTCCCGCCCGCCCTCTCCTGCTCCCGCCCTCTCCTTCTCCCGCCCACTCCCCGCCGCTCCCGCCCACTCCTGCTCCCGCCCACTCCCTGCTCCCGTCCTTTTCAAGCAGTGGTGGCCGAACGGGTAGGGGTGCGCGAGCCGGCCTCCTTCCCGGCTCCTCTCCCCCGCTCCTGCTCCGCCCCGCCCACTCCCGCTCCCGCCCACTCCCGCTCCGCCCATCCCCGCCCACTCCTGCTCCCCGCTCCCGCCCACTCCTCCTGCTCCCGCCACTCCGCCCACTCCCGCCCACTCCTGCTCCGCCCCACTCCCGCCCACTCCCCTCCCGCCCACTCCCGCCCACTCCCGCCCACTCCTGCTCCCGCCCACTCCCGCCCACTCCCGCTCCCGCTCTCGCCCACTCCCGCCCACTCCCGCCTGCTCCCGCCTGCTCCCGCCCACTCCCCGCTCCCGCCCTCTCCTCCTCCCGCCCTCTCCCCGCTCCCGCCCACTCCTGCACCCGCCCACTCCCTGCTCCCGCCCACTCCCTGCTCCCGTCCTTTTCAAGCAGTGGTGGCCGAACGGGTAGGGGTGTCGCGAGCCGGCCTCCCGGTTCTTCCTTCCCGCTCACGGCCCGAGAACGTGTTCCGAGGTGCCTCGGGGCACCGCAGAGGCGAGGGCCTGCTTTCCCTTGGGCCGGGCTGCCAAAAATGATTTTCCGTGCTCAGATTGCCGTTCTGGGCGTTTCCGTGCTCAGCCGTTCTGGGCGTTTCGGTGCTGAGATTGCCGTTTTGGGCGTTTTCGTGCTCAGATTGCCGTTCTGGGCGTTTCCGTGGTTAGATTGCCGTTTTGAATGTTTTCGTGCAAATATTGCCGTTCTGGGCGTTTCCGTGCTCAGATTGCCGTTCTGGGCGTTTCCGTGCTCAGATTGCCGTTCTGGGCGTTTCTGTGCTCAGATTGCCGTTCTGGGCGCTTCGGTGCTCAGATTGCCGTTCTGGGCGTTTCTGTGCTCAGATTGCCTGTCTGAGCGTTTTCGTGCTCAGAGTGCTGTTCTGGGCGTCTTCGTGCAACCATAGACGTTCTGGGCGTTTCCGTGCTCAGATTGCCGTTTTGGGCGTTTCCGTGCTCCGATTGCCGTTTTGGGCGTTTATGTGCCCGGATTGCCCTTCTGGGCGTTTTCGTGCTCAGATTGCCGTTCTGGGCGTTTCCTGCTCAGATTGCCTGTCTGGGCGATTCCGTGCTCAGATTGCCGTTTTCGGCGTTTTCGTGGTCAGATTGCCGTTCTGGGCGTTTCTGTGCTCAGATGGCCGTTCTGGGCGTTTTCGTGCTCAGAATACTGTTCTGGGCGTTTCTGTGCTCAGATTGCTGTTTTGGGCGTTTTCGTGCTCAGATTGCCGTTCTGGGCGTTTCGGTGCTCAGATTGCCGTTCTGGGCGTTTTCGTGCTCATATTGTCGTTCTGAGCGTTTCCGTGCTCAGATTGCCGTTCTGGGCGTTTCCGTGCTCAGATTGCCGTTCTGGGCGTTTCAGTGCTCAGATTGCCGTTCTGGGCGTTTCCGTGCTCAGATTCCCGTTTTGGGCGTTTCGTTGCTCAGATTGCCGTTCTGGGCGTTTCGGTGCTCAGATTGCCGTTTTGGGCGTTTTCGTGCTCAGATTGCCGTTCTGGGCGTTTTCGTGCTCAGATTGCCGTTGTGAGCGCGTTCGTGCTCAGATTGCCGTTCTGGGCGTTTCCGTGCTCAGAGAGAAGAGTGCTGTTCTGAGATTGCCGGGCGCTTCGAAAATCTCCTCGGCGGCCTCCGCAGTAACAGTGCCGCAGAGGGTGCCCTGCAGCCCCACCCGCGACCAACCACGCGACCACCGAGAACACACACCTCCACCGAGGGCGGGGGGGCGGGGAAAACGGAAAAACGGAGACGGCCCGCGCGGGCACAGCCGCACGCAGCCCACCACCACCTGCGGGCAACAGGACTGCGCGGAGCAAGAAACTCCCAGGCCACACAGGGCCGCCAACAGCAACGCCGCCACGGCAACCTGGCCGAGAGCGCCGCCGCCACACAGGGCATCTAGGCCCAGGACACACGACAGACACGACCAACAAGACAGACGACAGCGACCGACGGACGGCAGAGCAGCAGCAGCAACAGCCGCAGCAGCAGCAGCACGCCGCAACAGGCGGCCCCCCTGGGAGGCAACCAAGACGTGAGCACGCGGACCGGGCAGCTCCAGCCCTTTCGTCAATTTTCGCACCCACGAAAGTGTACACACTTTAAGGGTTGAGAAAATCTCCTCGGCGGCCTCCGCAGTAACAGTGCCGCAGAGAGGTGCCCTGCTGCGTGGTTGCGCCGCTCTTGGGGTCACGCCACCAAGCCCAATGCTACCAAGAGCGCGCACACCACCCACTAGCGGACGCGGCTCAGCCTGTCCGCGCACCAGCGAGCCCAGACAGATGACGACGATGGCTTTTTGCACAGTAACCGCCGCCCTCTGCACAAACAGCTTCAAGCACTGTCTGACGAGCTGGAATAATTCGCCAACCAATTACCGGCTTCGAGCCCCCCACGGGCCCTCGCGGACGCGTAGCCAAACGCTGTGAGACCACGCCAACCGCCAGAATAAAATAGAGCTGTCGGGCCGCCCGCTTTTAAAGCGTCCGAAGCCCAGCCCCGCCGGAAAGCATGCGTACCCCAAGCTGCTGGCGATTCCAAACCTGCAGCGGCTGCTCCCAATTTCAGGAGCGCCAGCGACTCGGAATACCTGATATGGCTGAAAGGCGGACGCACGTGCGCCTCTAATTGCTGGAGGGCGCACACGCCGCACATGCTGGAGACGAGGACCTCGCAAATGCACTGCCTTGTAACTACCACCGGCTCTTTGTAACATTTCCGTTTCATGTACGTAATCGAACATGAAAGTTTGCCGCGCTTTTTTCTGAACGCCACAGGCGCCAGCCCTGTGCCTATGATCAGTGTCTCACTATATCGCAAAGTAAAATGACGAGACACAGCCCACGACATGGCCACGTCAAGCTTGCCTGCGCCCACACCCCATTCATACAACAAGCGCGTATCTTGCACAGAAGCCCGCATCCTCGGACGGCGGACATCACGCACCGTGGATTTCTCTGCGCCACGGACCAACCGCGAGGTGTCGCTCAAAGCGCCCGCCTCACATTTGAGCCAAGCCAACACGGACCGCAAGTGCGATAGATACTTCGACAAAGAAGCACCGTTGCGAAACAACGTTGCAAAACAGTACAGCGATGCCTCAGCAGGCGGCCACGGCGGCTGCGCTGTCAGAGCCGCCGCGTGGCCCCACAATTGCACAGCTGATGCGTACGCCCCTGCGCTCTTGCGCCACCCTTGGAACTCCATCCAGCAAGCCTGCTGCGCGAACTGAAAGCTAGAAGTATTGTTGTCTCTCGCCCGTGCCAATTCCTCAGTTGGCGTGCCTGCTACTGGAAGCGGCGCAGCCGCCTGCTTGCCTAGAACACGAATGGCCTCTGCAAGAACCGAAGGAGCAGGCGGCCTGCGGAGCTTTGTCGCTTCAGAAATCATGGCCAAAGCGGTCGCTGCAGCCTCGACAGCAGCGGCCGGACTGCCTGCGACGCTGGCTGGCGGAGCAGGGGCCGTGTATTTTGAGCGAAAGGCACATCGCGGATCACCTCTGAGATGTGCTATGCCCGCCCGAGGCGCGCTATGATGGACAAGCTCCCGGTTGGCCACTGTCATGCAAAATTTGAGAAAGTATTGAACAATGGCTGCGTCCAGTGTTTGCAAAGCCGACCACACTTCTGCCGCTTCACCCACGGTTAATCCGCCGAAGTCGCTCGGCGCCACGGCCCCTTCTTTCTGCAGAGATTCAGCCACGGCCCCCGCGCCAGGAGCTGGGAAAGGTCTTCTCGCGGCCAGAGCCGCCCTTTCGAGCAACGCCCGGAACTCTTCCGTAACAGAGTTATGCGGCACATTTCTCTCGGACCCTTCTGCTCCAGACGGTGCGCCAGGGACAGCATGGCTACGCTGCCATTGTTCTCTGCTCTCGTTCAGGAAACGCAACGCCATCCAAAACGAAAGCGCGCGAATACTGAACCTGAGCCAAAAGCTACGGACAACGCACTGGTGAACATCATGCACGCACGCATCCACAGCAAATGCTTCAATCTCACATAACGCATGCATTTTTTTCTTCCTCGGTAGCCCGCTCGATGCACTCACACAGCCCACGGGAGATTTGACGGCCATGGCCATTCGACCTGTCCGAAATGTAAACTCTCGAGCGTTGCGCGGCTCCCGCGGGCCTTGCTCGCGCGGGTCGGGCCGTCCGCCAGGTTCAACGCAGATGGCACGTAGTGAGCATGCATTAGAACATTCGCTCGCGCCAGCTCGAACCAGACCGACCCCAATACTGCATTAAAATCGGCCTGTCTCGAACATCCGCGCAGCAGGGTCTGCAACGCGGTAGTGTTGTCAATGAACACCACCAGCTCTGGGTGATCCACGGCTTGCTGCAAGAAAAATTGCACGCCACACAGCGCAGCGAGAAGTTCCCACAGCGTGACCTGCGTGCGTCGGGGCAACGCCCATGACCATGCCGCGGCCGGGACAGCCGTCGCTGCCCATACCCGACGGGCTGGTGTCACGAGCACGAACGCAAGCTGCCCCCCGCCCGTTGCATCCGTGTATAGGATGCACCGCTGAAGGCACGGCTGCCGGAAACTAGCAAAAGCCGACGGGGCTGAGCACAAATATCGCTCCCACCACCGCAGTGCACTGCGCACCCGGTGCGTCAACACTGCGCGGCCGCACTTGCCATGCCAAAACAGCGGCGCGAGAAATACTCTCGCACCTCTGCCAAACACTGCCGTGGCGCCCCAGCTTAAACGCCCAGCCAGCTTCGCCGCACCTGCGGGGGACAACGAATTAGCCTGCAAAGCCTGGCGAATTTGAGCTAGCCACTTTTCTTTCTTATCCTCGCCGATCCAAAACCAAATGCCGTCTGGGCAAGCCTTCGCTACTACCCCTAAGACAACTGTTTGGTCGGCCTCTGTGACTGCTTTCGCGTCGTCCAACCTCCACCCTAGCAAATCGATTACGAGCTTTCGCGCCAAATTTGCAGATCCTCTGGGTCCTGCACGCGCCCCGCTGTTTGCAATATCCAGGGCCACATCGCCTCCGAAAAGATCGCCCACGAAACGCGGGTACACGACCAAGAAAACGACAGCCAACAGGGCCTGGACAGCACTGCCAAAGCGATGCCACGCGAATACAGACGCAGCCGAGCCAAACGGGCACGAGAGAAGCTGCAAACCTTTATCACTGCGCTCTGCTTCAGCCCAAGTTGCAACGGCAAATTGCAGATGCTCGCTTCGAATCGGCAGCGTTTTAAAAGCCGACTTGAAATCATCTTTCCTGAAAAGGAAAGTAGCGCCGGGATGACCACCTACACACGCCCGCGCGACGCCGACTAAAGTGTCAAGCGAATCGTGGTGCATCTCCTCTGGGATCGCTGTGGCGCTGTTCACACCGTTGTCAGTGAAATCGTCGATCAAACGCACCTTGCGACGCTTACGGCCGCTCTGTTCCTGCCAACCTTCGTCGACAGGGAATCGGGCTGTTAAAAGACAGCGATGGCGAGAAAGCGAAACCCAGTGAGCCTTACGCTCTGCTACTTCTTGCAAGCATTTGTTGCGGAACGCTTCTGCAAGTTCTTGGTCACGCACTATGGAACGACGAACCCTGTTCAAAGTGCAGGCGTTTCGTTCATCCAAATTTTGATGGAGTTCCCCCACTGTCGTTGCGGAGACACCCACAGCCCTGGCAGGCTGAATCCCGCTCGGCTGCAAGTCCCCTACGATCGGGAAACCGAAAGCTAAACTATTCACAAGCTCGGCGTCTGGCCAGCTGATATATTCTAGCATCTCCCTCAACAAGAAAAGATTCTTTTCAGGACCTAAAACGCTCTGGCATTGCAAAGGCAAACGAGAAAACGTTTGCCGCCAGAGTGGGTCCGTCACACGCTTCCTTTCTTCCCAATGAGAGACAGCACTTGCGCGGTGTTCATGCAGTTCTGCCGGCGACATGTCGGCAGCTTTGCAAAGCGCATTCTTAAAAATCTCAGGCAAGCAAATGCCCGGGACGACAAGTGGCAACGCGAGCGCCCATTCAAAGTGATCAGCCGGACACATCGTTGCACACCTGGCCTTGTCAGAATTTAAATCGCGCACCGCAGCGCAAAACTCGTAAAAGAAATCTTTACGTTCTGCGGAGCGCGCAGCAGAATCGGGAACGCCGGTCTCCAACAGGACGCGTCCATCCAACTCCGATTCGCTGTCGTCTTCCCCGGGTGCGTCGCTATCGGAGCTGTCGTGACCAGCTCACTTCTTGTACTGCTTCTTCCAGCCCTGCCACTGGCTCGACTTGCCCCAGGACGCAGTGTCATCGTCTCGCTGCCGCTTCGGGGGCCTCTGCGGCGACAGCGTGTTCCGGTTGCCCTTGGGCTCGCCCTTGTCGGCGCCCTGGGGGAACCCCGCCTTGCCGCTGCCTTTGCCGCCCTTGCCGCAAGCGCTGGAGCTGCCCGACGCAACAGACTTAGCAGTGAACTTGTTGAGTTGCTCGCCACGCTGCTTCACCTTGTCCGCTGCCTTTCGCACCATGTCGTCGTCCAGCTTGCAGAAGAAGTTGGACACGCTCTCGTCGCCCCGCTCCAAGGAGCGAGCCATGGCGCGACGCTGCATCACGTCATACTGGTAGCACACTCGCACGCCGCCGTGCTCCTCTGTAATGTGGGAGAGGTTGAAAATGTACGCGAGCAAATCTGTCTGAGTGCACACTTCCATGAGCACGCACTTGATGCCCCATTGGAATATGTGACCGACAAAGGTAGCGAAGCCCATGTAATCCAACTTAAGTTCGTTTTCTCTGGCTTTCTTTTCGTCCAGCACTGCCTTCAATTTGTCTTCAAGAGAGCCGATTGTCGGGGCGACCTGCACCACTGGCGTGCGCGACCACTCGGGCCTGTGGTGCGTTTGGAGGCATTCCCCGTCTGCACTGCCAACGTACCGCCGGCCTTTGGAAGCGGCGATTTTTCCTGCCTGCTCAAACTTTGCCAGATTCTCTTCGGGGGGCAAGCCATCTTGTGGAAATTTCTCGAGGCCCACCTTGGCCAAGCGTTTGGCCAGGTCAAAGGAAAGACCGAGCTTCGCAGGCGGCGTGACAGCAGCTGTTTGCGCATTGACAAACTTTTCCATCGCCTGCTCCAAGCCAGAGGACGTGCCAGAGGCAGCTGGCTGTTCCTTCATGTCTTTGGCCTGACAACGCTTCTGCACACGAAGTGCCAAAGCCATCATGGCAGGTGTGAGTGTGAACTCTTTCCACGCAGGGCCGCCAACAGCAACGCCGCCACGGCAACCTGGCCGAGAGCGCCGCCGCCACGCAGGGCATCTAGGCCCAGGACACACGACAGACACGACCAACAAGACAGACGACAGCGACCGACGGACGGCAGAGCAGCAGCAGCAACAGCCGCAGCAGCAGCAGCACGCCGCACCAGGCGGCCAGTCCGCAGCCCCCCTGGGAGGCAACCAAGACGTGAGCACGCGGACCGGGCAGCTCCAGCCCTTTCGTCAATTTTCGCACCCACGAAAATGTACACACTTTAAGGGTTGATGTATGACAGAGTGCGTTTTCGTCGGTTTTTTTTTTTTTTTTTTTTTTTTTTTTTTTTTTTTTTTTTTTTTTTTTTTTTTTTTTTTTTTTTTTTTTTTTTTTTTTTTTTTTTTTTTTTTGCGTTGGTTAGGGGGAGGTCTGAAGGGCTAGAGCAAGTGCAGCAGGACCAAGAACGAACACAGCACTACAACGTCCCGCCGACGAAATCCATCAAGGAAGTCGGTCTCATGCCAGCCGCTCCGCCCCCCACCCGAGTTACCGTGGCCTCGGGACACGGCTGGCAGGGTGGAGGTGGAAGGGCAGGAAGAATCCGACCGCCTGCCTCGCTGATGTCCGATCGACGCCACCATGCCCGCGAGTTTTCCTTCTGCGCCTCGCCGTCCTCTCCCCCTCCTTCCCCGCGCCCCGCGGCGTCGCTGCCCTCGTGTCGTTCGAGGCCTCATCGACCCCCCCCGTTCATAACAGGAATCCCCGCATCAAAGCCAGGACTTCGGGATCTGAGGAGGAGGCGGGGATGGGGATGGGGGGCAGGAGGAGGGGGATAATGAGGAGGAGAAGGAGCAGGAGGATCGGAGGAGGAGGATGAGGGGGAAGAGGAGGAAGAGGAGGAGGATGGAGATGACGATGATGAGGAGGATGACGAGGAGGAGGAGGAGGAGGAGGAGGAGGAGGAGGAGGAGGAGGAGGAGGAGTGGGGGAGGACCTCCTCCTCCTCCTCCGCCCTCTCTCTCCTCCCCTTCGTCCTCGTCATCCTCCTCTTCCTCCTCCTCCTTCCCCTCTTCGTCCTTCTCCCTGTCTTCTTCCTTCTCATCCTCGTGCGCCATCGCGGTCCTTCCCGCACCCCTCGGCCCTCATCCTTATCACCCTTGTCTCTCGATCCCACGTGCCCTTCTCCTTCTAGCTAGCCGCCTCGCTCACTCTCTCTCCCTGGCAGCCAGCCCGACCCCTCTCCCAGTCCCAACTCTCCACGATGCTGCCCCTCTCCGTCGCAGCGGTCTTCTTGCGCACCTTATGGTTCGCGATGCACTTTGATAAGATCCCCTTTGGACGGAGTTCGGGCGGGGCAGAGGATTGCTCTCTTCCTCATCTTTCTCATCCTCATCCTCGATCCTCCTCCTCATCTGCCTCCTCCTCCTCCTCCTCCTCAGCGTTCCCCCTCCTCCGTGTTCTTGCTCCTCCGCCTCCTCATCATCATCCTTAAGGCACGCCGTGCTTTCTCCAAGTGCACAGGGATATCCTGAGCAACCCTAAGCACGACATGGATTCCTAACAATCACGCCCCTGCATCCCTCTCGAGATCCCTCGTTTGGCGCTGCTGTCCTTGATCAGTTATTCGGAGCGCCGCTCAGCTTCGTCGGGGTCGCAGCTGAACAGGGCGTCGCGGCAGCCAACGAAGTCCCTCCACTTCACCTTGTCTTGGTCTCCCTCGCGGAACCGTATGGTGCTGATGTTCTTGCAGCGCCTCCTGAGTCATTTCATGATGTATGCCGCGCCGCTCTCATGATCGACAACTCGGAAATGTCCTTTCACGGAGCTTTTTCCCCTCTGCCTCATCTCCTGGCTTCTCGCCCTCAGCATGTTCCTCTTCCGCGCCTGGCCCCTCGCCCTCAGCTCGGTACTCTTCCGTGCCTGGCGTCTCGCCCTCAGCCTGTTCCTCCTCCGCGCATGGCCCCTGGTCCTCAGCTCGTTCCTCTTCCGCGCCTGGCTCCTCGCCCTCAGCTCGTTCCCCTTCCGCGCCTGGCTCCTCGCCCTCAGCCTGTTCCTCTTCCGGGCCTGGCCCCTCGTGCTCAGCCTGTTCCTCTTCCGCGCCTGGCTCCTCTTCTGCTCTCGGCTCCTCAGCCTCAGCCTGTTCCTCTTCCGCGCTTGGCTCCTCAGCCTCAGCCTGTTCCTCTTCCGCTTCTGGCTCCGCGCCACCGCCGCCGCCGCCGTCAGCGCGCGGCGGAGGCTCGAGCTTGGGCACAGCGACCCAATATTTCGCAGGCTTCTGAATCGCAGGCTTCTTTAACATGGGCTGCTCTTTGCTAGCGGGTCGCTTCTGTACCTTAGGCGGTGGCGCGACGGGCGGCTCTTCCTCTTCATCGTCTGTGTCCTCGTCTTCCTCCTCAGCCTCTTCTTCGTGATCTTCTTCCTCCTTCTCCTCCTCCTCCTCCTCCTCCTCCTCTTCCTCCTCCGCATCTGCCGCTTCCTCTTCCTCCACCTCCTCCTTCATCTTCTTCTTTCTCTGGGGCTGCGCTGCCGCTGGCCTTTTCTTGGCTGCCAATGTTGCTGCAGGCCTCTTCAGGATCGGCGGGAGGTCGTCACACACTGGAGCTGGCGCTGGTAGTCGTTTCGGGGGTGTCGCCAGCTTGCTGTGCGTTCGTTTTTTTGGTTGAGGTCATCGAGCGAAAGAACGGAATGCTGTCTGCGTCGGGCTTCTTGCCCCTGGACGGCTCAGAGCTAGCACCTCTGCCATTGCCGGGGTTGTCAACGTCAGCGACGGGAACAATCGCCCCCCTTCCCAAATCTTATCATAAACTAGACCACTGCAACTACCAGAGATACAGGATGCAAATGGAGATCGCCATTATTAGACCAGCTCAGGACTGGGCGCCGAGAACGCTGGGTTGATAACATGGCATAGGAAACGGGTGAACATACATATGGTGCGAGGTGTGTGACAATCGGCGCCGTCGTGCACACTCATCTCGGCCCACCCTCCTCTCACCCCCCATCTTTTCTCCCCATGTATCCCCTTATAGCCCCTTGCCCGTCCTCCTCGACCCTCCTCTACCCCGCGTGCTGATCCCGATAGACAAGCCCCACCAGCGCGGCATCATCGACTATCATCTGGGACATGCTGGTACACCGTCTCGTCTGGCGGATCATCTTCATCCTCTTGCTCTGCGCTCGGACAAGACATCACCTGGGCTCAAGCAAGGGGGAAGAGGGGGGGGGATGAAGAGGACCAGGAGGAGGAGGAGGAGGAGGGGGATCGAGGAGAGGGGGGAGGAGGAGGGGGAGGGGAAGGAGGAGGAGGATCGAGGAGGAGGAGGAGGAGAAGGAGGAGGGCCCTCCCATCAACCCTCAATCCGCATCCGCAATCCTCCCTCCCATCTCT